>JPKE01002937.1:0-30318 GCA_000750995.1 Pseudogymnoascus sp. VKM F-4520 (FW-2644) | reverse complement strand
TCCCTCCCCCCCATCCTCTACCCAACCTGGTTCTCCGGCCTCACCAGCTCCAACACCTGGCTCCTCGGCGACGACCGTCCCCTCTCCCCGAAGAAATACTGCATCATCATCCCCGCCCTCTTCGGCAACGGCCAGTCCACCTCCCCCTCCAACTCATCCCTGCGCCCGTTTCCCGCAATCACTTTATACGATAATGTTCACGCACAGCATGAACTCCTCACCAAGGGACTGGGAATCACGCATCTCCGCGCCGTTCTGGGGTGGAGCATGGGCGCTGCGCAGACGTTCCAGTGGGCAACTCAGTATCCGGGGTTCATGGACGTAATTGTCCCCTTCTGTGGTGCGGCGCGGTGCGCGACGCATAACAAGGTGTTTTTGGAGGGGCAGAAGAGCGCCCTGCTTGCAGTTAAGGGGGTGAGGTCAGCCGGTGCCGGGAGTGATGGTGGGGAGAGGGGGGATTGGAGCGAAGAGGAGTGGGAAGTGGGGATGAGGGCGTTTGGGAGAGGGTATGCGGGATGGGGCATTTCGCAGGCGTTTTATCGCGAGAAGCTGTTTGAAACTTATTTGGGGTATAAGGATTTGGAGGACTTCTTGGTGGGGTTTTGGGAAGGGTGGGCGGTTTCGAAGGGTATGTGGTATTTTTTTGTGGTCGAAGTGGATGGAGATGGTGGCTAATCGAAGGCAGATCCGGAGAATATGCTCACCATGCTGCGTACCTGGCAAACTGCGGACGTCTCACAGCAGGAGCCCTATAACGGCGACTTTGCCGCCGCGATGCAGGCCATACAGGCCAAGGCCCTTGTACTACCGTGCAAGACGGACTTGTACTTCCCGTACGTCGACATATCCCCTCCTTTCTGAATGAGAAGCTAGACTAACACAATGACAGGCCCGAGGACTCTGAAATCGAAGTCTCGCTCATGCGTGAGGGCATTGCGACGCTGGCGGTCTTCCCGTCTATATGGGGACACTGGGCAGGCGGTCCGGGGGATTCGAAGGAGGATGGGGAATGGCTTGATGAGCAGCTGAGGGGGTTTGGACTTTGATTCTCGGGCTTTGAGTCTCCAGCCTTGAGTTTCTAGCTTTGAGTTTTGTCTCGAGTCTTGCACTTTGGGTTTGTCTCTGTGTGTATGGATTCGTCATTTTTGAACTGATGCCTTGTCCTTTTCTTTATGTTTATTTCTTATCCTACAACATACTATGATACTTGTTTCGTCTCACTCAGCCTCTTAGAGCCGTCCGTGGTTAGATTGTCACCTCGAAACGAACAATACTATTATGTCTCAGCCACAACAAAGGGATAGGGTGGATTCTCCAAAGGCGTTTCAATCGCCACATTCACTGGATGAACAATGCTATTATGTTTCGGCCGCGATAAAGGGAAAGGGTGGACTCGACAATGACGCTTTGCTGCTGAAGCAGACAAGACTTATTACTCTTCATCCGCTGCCTCCTTCCATCAAAGAAAGCCGGCTGCCTTCAAAGACGCCCAAGCCCCTTAGGCCCGTCCCGCCGGCCCACATCTCCAATGGTCTCCCTCCTCCTCTTCTCAATCTCTCTCCCTTTCCCCTCTATATATACCCCCCCATACAGCCCCATCATAAATCAGATCAACAAACACATTCGCCCACAGCATACAGTACACAGAATACAGTACACAGCATACAGTACACGCCCTCATACACTAACAGCAGCACATACTACCAGCAGCACAAACAGCATCACCAACGCACCCAAAAATGTCTGACAAAACCAACCAGTTCCCCTTCACCCTCCTCCAACCCCTCAACCTCAACCGGCTGCTCCGCTGCCAAGTCCATTCTACGGCCCACCCACGCCCAGCGACATGTCAAGCATGTAGGTACAACCAGCCCTTGCCATTACCTCCGTCTCCGACCTCGTCGACTACGGAGCACGCGGATAATATGAGTGAATGGCTTGAGGGTGTTGGTATATCTGATGGTCTAGGGAGCGATGAGGGTGAGATTCCGTCTGAGACTGAATCGATGCCTGAGGGAAGGGTCGAAGGGCTGTCGGAGTGGCTGTCGGAGGGATCAGAGGGCCTACCAGGGGGACTATCAGATAGCGAGCCAGAATACGGATCAGAGGGTCCATCAGAGTACCCATCAGAGGACCCATCGGAGAGTCCTTCAGAGAGCGGGCCAGAGAGCGGGCCACGGAGCGGATCAGAGGACCCTTCAGACGCCGAAAGCAGCCTCCACGACATCACAATGCAAGACGCACCCAGCATCCCCTCCCTCACCTTCACCTCCCCCTCAACCGACTCTCTTCGAAGCCACAGCACAGCCGAGTACGGCAGTCTCCATTTCTCCTTCGACGACTCAGATTGGGATATAATGGCCCTCACCCGGCCCATCCTAGCTTCTCCCAATGGTTCGAGGGAGATGTCCCCACCACCGCCGCCACCGCCGCCACCACCGCCACCGGGACCGTGGGATGAGATGGATGGAATAGAGTTTACGGCGACGATCCCTACGGAGGAGCCCTTGAAAAGCCCGTGGAAGGAGGAGGCGGGGAATCCGTTTATTGGGACTGGAAGCGGGGATGAGGGTGAGGAATCGGAGTCATCGGGGCCTGGTTCTTTGGATGGAAGTCCTACGAACTCTGGCTTTCCGGGCTCATCTAGCGAGGAGAGATTTAGAGGGGGGAGAAGCAGGGTTGGGAGCGTGGCGGAGGGGAGTGAGTTTGGGGATTGGGTTGAGGGGTCTTGGGAGGACGAAGAAGTGATTTTGGTGGGGAAGTTGTGGGGGGAGCGTTCGGAGTGAAGTGGAAGTTATCGAGAGAGGTAAGTGGATTTATTTTATTTTATTTTGTTGTAGAGTCAGAATAAAGAGAAAAAGGTAAGTGGATTTCTTTATTTCATAAGCAGTTTGATCAACTAAACCGACTTCTAAATGCAAGTCTCACTCTTTATATTATATGCCACGCTATGCGCCGCTCTCTCACTATCAGCCTCCTACTATTATTTTTTGCTTTTAGTGTCTCACTCTCGGTTTTCCATCCTCAGTCTCTCACCTTAAGTTGCCCATCCCCGTCCCCGCCCCCTCAGACTCACCCCCCAGTCTCAGCCACTTACTCTCAATCCCAATACTCACCGTCTCTCACCCTCGTCCTTATATTTGCCGTCACCTTCACCTGTATGTAGCTACCGAATTCCTCAAATCGAGCGCAATCTATATTTCGTTGATGGGGACATTAACCGTACCGCTGGCGCCTAGAAAACGACTGATTCCGTTCCCTCAGCGCAGGTAATCAATTTATTTCTTTATTTCCCAATAACTTTTCGTGCTGACAGAGGTAAGCGTAAAATACTAATCGTAAGGTAGCGTACCTTCCGTAGCGTGCCTTCCCTGGGGAACCATTAGCTCTGGCGCTATATTTAAGGTCATAGCTGGCGCTAACCTATCGCACGTTCTCAAGGACGCTATTTTAAAGCTATAGACACTTTCTATTTTAGACCGGAGTTTTTAGGACTTTAAGGGCCAACAATCTACCTCCGGCTTTTAAATTAACTTCCCATCTACATCGTTGCAAAGTCGCTCTTTCCAATTTGTCACGCGTGCAGCATGTTCCGCCTCAATATGCCCCGTCAAGCTCTCTGCACGAGACCTCGCATCTCAGAAGCCATATGTAAGTCTTAGTTTTATACGGCATATTATTCATCACTTTACTAATACTTCTTCTTGTGCAGTTAATAGCGGACTACACCGCAAAGTTCATGTATCCGCAAGTAAGTTTTAGTCTGTGCTATTCTCATGCAAGACATTAACATCTCCACAGCATTACACCCTCGCTTTTCTCGGCCATCACGCCCCTCTCGCCCTTCTTGCTTCTGTCGCTCTGGTAGAAAAAGTACTGTTGAAAGCGCTATTATCTTTACAAAGCCACGGTCCCATGGCAAAAGCATTATCATGTCTAAATGGTCACAATCTAAAGACAGAAACGACGGCTCCACCAACACCACCACGAATCCAGGGACGGGAATCATGAGTCTAAAAACAACGGCCTATGTAGACTTTAAGATCATTAGCGCGGATCGTTTTTCTAGGGAGTTTACGAGAGATCGATATGGCACTTCCATGGATTGTGGGGGAACGCTACAAGAGTCGATCGATGAAATACGTGAAACAATAGAGGAAATACGGAAAGGTCAAAAAGAGTTTCGCGCCGAAATACAGGGAAGTAATGATGAGTTTACGGCCAGTATCGAGGAATTTAGGAGGACCACAATGGAAGCTCTGGATGAGAGCTTCGCAGAAATAGAGAAGAAGCAACAGGAGCACTTTGATCGACTGGATAGACTTCTGATAGTAAGTCTCACCCTCTACAATACATACCAATTTTTAACATGATCAAGGTGATGATTGACGTGATGGTACTGGTCCGTCTCTATTCGGAGCTAGAGAGGCGAGGGTATATTATTGAAGACGGACAAGTTCAAAAATTGGAATGTGTATATCATTGGTATCTCGAAGCTATATAGCACATGATGCAAGAAGGCCCTGTATCTAATTGCAGCAGAATTGAATACCAACCCAAGCATATTACGCCCAATGCCCCCGACTACACGCCTCTCTTCGTCAAAGACCAGCTCAGTACCCATCGTCGTTATAAGCAAGGTTATTGAGGCTGTTCTTTAGATCGGCCACAACACCCTTCGTAGCGACCTTCTTGATCTTTGCAGCGATCTTAGCCGGTGTGCTGGTTCCGTTCGTCTCCAGACCAATGAAATAGGCCGCGAGGCCCGCGACGTGTGGGCAGGCCATGCTGGTTCCCGAAATAGTTTTGTTGGCAGTGTTACTGCCAATCCAGGCGGAGAGGATGTTGACACCCGGGGCGAATACGTCAAGAGCGACACCCCAGTTCGAGAACTTGGCGCGGGTGTCGTTCCTGTAGGTCGCGCCGACAGTGATGACGTCCGCGGCTGAGGCAGGGGAGACGCCGGAGGCGTTGATGTCTCCGTTTCCGGCGGCGGCGACGACGACGATGCCCCTAGCGATGATGGCCTCGGTGGCTTTGTTGAAGGCTTCCGAGTAATTTGCGCCTAAAGACATGTTGATGACGGACTTCCCGGTCTGGTTCTTATATTCGGCGGCATCTGCAGCCCATTGCATGCCTGCGAGAACATCCGAACTCCTGCCGTCTCCTTTGGCATTGAGGACTCTGATGGCGACAAGATTGGCATTGCTGGCAACACCGTAGGTCTTTCCAGCGGCGATACCGGCGACGTGGGTGCCATGTCCATCCTCATCATCATCAACCGAGCCGGCGATGAAGTTGACGCCCCATTTGGCACGGCCTTCAAATTCCTAGAGAGCCGTTAATGGGGGTCTGGGGGATATTGAATTACGTCGCCGAGGACGAGTGCGTACTTCATGGTCGATGTGAATGCCAGTGTCAATAACGTAGATGGTAGTGCCTTTTCCAGCACTAGAATCATAGGTATATTCCTCAAGCCCTGGAGAAGTCCCGTTGCGATGAGAAATACGGTCAAGTCCCCATGGCGCGCCGATGCGAACGGAGATGTCGTAGGCGGACACTTTCACATCTTTCTCAACATAAGCCACCTATTCCAAGTTAATATTATGGGCGTCTCTTCAAATTTGATTGCCAACTAACGTGGGGCGATTGGGAAATCTTGTCGACGGTGGCTATATCGGCCTCGATCTGGTAGCCCTTGAACGTCGACATCTTATATTTGTGGCCCAGCCCCTTGAAGTTCAAGTCACGCTTGTTCAGAAGGAATGAATGAACGTTGAACATCTCAGTCTCGAAGGTCGAGTCGTCAATGTCGTTGTAGACAACGATATAGCTGTCCTCGGCGACGTTTGTAGCAGCGGCATTGCGGAGTTTCAACTCAGTAGCACTGACAAGGAGGGGCAGAAAGCATGCCGCGAGGGCAACGAGGCTCTTGGAGAAGTGCATCGTGCGTGAAGTAAGGAAACGGGGTGGTTATGGGCTGGTATAGAGGAGGAGGACGGTTTCCAGAAGAGAACTATTTTACTTTATAGATGGCTAAGCAATGTTTGATCAACGGAGATTGAGCTCATGGCTACGGAGCAATCAACGTCTTACCAACAGATACTGAACCCATGGGAACTGCGGGATGATGAGCTCGTACAGAAGCGGTAGACAGGGTAATATTATATTTGGATGCTGCCTATGGGGATGGTGTTTTCTGTTCGTTTTTAGCACAACGATCAACAAAAGTCACCGCCGAGATGTATATATATTCGTTTGTATGGGTGACAAATGACGATTATAATGGGTTGTGCGTTTGATGTCTCAGACGAGAAAGTACTGCACAACCCAACGACGAACATCCTATTCCGGGGCTTTATGGACTGAAACGTTTCACTGATGTAGTAGTTCCTTACATTCTCTTTGACACATTACTTCCGAGGTCAAAACCGAAAGCAGATGCTGTAGTATGTCGAACCGTAGTAGAAGTGGAAGGCATGGAAAAGGAAGAAAAACCGTAAATTCTGGATAATAAATACGCGTAGAAATGACTCGTAACACATCTCTAGTATGTGGGTACAGCAACAGTAGCATATGCAGGCCGCCAGGAACCGGCGTGCACCGGCGGGCTAGTTAAGTTGCCCGCTAATAAGTTGATGGTAGTGGGATATTACTGACTGGTAGACTCGATGCACACAATTCCCATCCTCGCCTCGGGAATTCTGAGACCTGTGTCTGGAACGGCAGCTGGGTGTACAACACATACAGCAACCTGCGCCAACCACCGTGGTACACAACACAAACAGACGCAGCCGCGAGTCCACAACCCAACCTTCCGTTCGGAGTGACCGGTTTTAGTCCAGCTACCCTTCGTGCTTGTCCTTTCCTAAACCGGCCATCCTTCTCACGTCATTGTTTGCTGGCCATTACCTACGTCGGGTCCCCGCTCTGGGGAAGCCAACCCGTCGGCACGGAACGGGGAATGTCTCACTACGGAAGCACCAATGGTGTGGATTCTCGGCGTGGTCAACAGTTGGCTCGACGACAGGACTACAAATCAACAATGAGCTGAGCTCCGAATGATGGTTCTGTATCCGACATCACCAAAAGTCGCAACACAGTCATGTCGCCAGCAACCAACATCGACATTGATTTACCAATGATTAAGCTATCTTCACCTTCATGGGGCTAACCTCTTTAACTCTACCCCACATATACTACTGCACTAGCACGGCACCTAGCAGCTATCCACAGCTTGGCGGAATAAGCATCAGAATGATTCCTCCGAGATGCTTTCAGGAAATGAGTCAGTGACCATCACCTCCCAAGGGAACTCCAAATATGAGAGCTATTTGAACACAGTTGAGACATCTTCATCGTCCAATAATGGCACAAACCATGCTTAAATCAATCACCATCATTTCTTCGCCGTACCACGTCGGGTTCTACAACCGTGGCGTCGGAGCAGGCCCTGATTTCATCCGGTCGCTGGGTGTCGTACAAGCATTGAAGGACCTCGGAATACCCGTCAAAGAGATTGAGATTGAGCCAGTTGACGAGTTCGAAGGAGAAATCGGACGCAGCTTTGAGCTGTTCCGTCGCACCTCAGCTCTCGTTTCCGAGGCGCACAACAGCGACTCCTTTCCCATTGTCCTCTCCGGAAACTGCAGTGCTGCCGTTGGTGTGGCAGCTGGGTATAATCGGTCGCTGAGAGCTCGTGAGACGGGAGAGAAGTTAGGTTGCATATGGTTTGATGCACATGACGACTATAACACCCCCGATACTGTCGTGAGTGGCTACTTTGACTCGCAGCCTATCGCTATGCTGGCTGGGGAGTGCTGGAAGGGGATGGTAGGGTCGGTCCAGGGACATGAGGCGATGGATATTCGGGAGAAGCTTGTGCACGTTGGCTTGCGGGATGTGAACGACGTTGAACGACAGCGGGTTCTGAATGCCGGGTTTGACGTTGTATGGGGAGATGAGAATGGTGGTAGGATGGAGTTTGCGGACCGGCTACGTGGGTTCCTGGGAAAGAAGGATCTGGGGCCGACGATGCTGCACTTCGATGTTGATGCTTTGGACATCTCACTTGGGAAGGCGAACCAGTTTTCTGTGCCAGGCGGTTTGTTTGAGGAGGATCTTCTTGCCTGCTACGATGTCATCGTGCGGCGGACGCGTCCTGTGTCACTTACTGTGGCGTCTTTTGATCCTTCTGGCGATGGGGCAGAGAATATCGGACTCATCACGATCCGGAGCATCAAAAAACTGGTGGGCTCTCTCATTAACAGAGGCATTATAGTCAACGAGGACAATGTCGCTGCATAATTACTACGAGTGCTGGTATGTATCTGAATAGTTTTATTAATGATCAGCCTGCCGCTTTCCGGAATGACTCTCGAATTAATCCAACTCAACAACAACATCATCTTCGCTACAATGGTTGCAGCACTTTACCCCAATTTTAACATCTTGATCTTTGTCACACTCCCAACAGCTGCCTCGAATTGGCGTTTTGACGAAGGCGTGTAGTAGATCCTCGCCGAACTCTGGAACATCTTTAATAACCTGCATAAGAACAGGTTTCAACGTCTCGTTCCAATTTCCCAAGCCCAACTGGGTCCTTGCAAAAGTGACTGCAGTTTTCCGCAAGGAATCCGAGGCTCGCGGGAGATACACTTCAGGGATAGAAGCCAGGTACTCTGTAACGGTATGGATATCCTCTCGTAGACCACCTTCGCGTGATGGGCCATATCGTAGACAAGCCGCATATTTTTCTCTTGCTACGCCAAGTAGTGCCGCGATATTGTATCTGTCTCCCATAGAGTACACCTGCGCAGTATGCCCAATTTGCTTTTTTTCGCGGCGGAAAGCTCTTCTCTAGTGATGTCGTAGTCTCCGGTGTACAAGAAGTCCATCATGAACTTTACCAATAATGGGTCGTCGTGTTCAAGGTTTATAACCCCGGTAGAAGCTTCCTATAGAAGGTTAGTTGTTACAGTCTGTTGATAAACCAAGGTGTGCCAATACCTTGAAATTCCCTGTGCACGCAGTTTCGAAGAACGACGATCTAGAACATACAATCACCCGATGGGCCTTCCAGGTCATATCCCCGCATGTAATTGTGAGATCAGAGTAGTTCCCTGTCACCAAGCAGCTTTATACAGTTAGTAAAGTAAGGAGAATATATATGTGCTAACAGAAAGATATCACTGAAAAACAGCAGTAGTATATCTTACTTGTACATGGTCATAGGCTTATCGCCGCCAGGAGGACGCTGTGAGGCCATTGTTCAATGATACAAGTCAAGAACTGATGATGACTTCGGCATCGGTGACTCTTGTTGGTGGATTGGCCGAGTTGCTGTGAAAGAATAAACCAGGTGTATGTTGTGGGGGGTGAAGGTGAATATATTCTGGTACTTGCTAGAATGTAGCTTTCTTTGTTTCTTTGTTTCTTTGTTTGCTTGAGAGCTTGAAGGTGGAGATCTTAGCTCTATAAGCCTGAAATAACTCACGGAACGACTATGTTATATATCTCAAGCGCCTTTCATACTCTCTCCCTGGAACTTCACGCTGCGCTTTGACCGGTTGATTGCTATGCGTCAAAGCACCCACAAAGCAATCATTTCATATACATCGTTCGATCCTTCTAGTGAAGCCTCATCACGATCCATAGCATCAGGAGCCTTTGAGGGTTCTCTCATTAGTGGGGGTATTATAGCTAACAAGGACAATGTCACAGCATAAACACTGTGATTGAAAGTGCGTATTTGAATATTATTATTAGATGGTCAGCCTGCCGCTTTATACGAAGGCACATTATGCCCTTGTTCTCTAGCCGCTCATCGTGGCTGCCGCCGTACAATATACATAGAACCTAGTATAAATGTAACGGGAAGTGCAACTCGTAAAAATACCGAGATATGGTTCTGATGATAGGGAGGATCATCCTTATGAAAGCCAGTTTGATCTAACCTATTGCCATGATCGCCTGTATCATCCTCAACCTCACATTCCTCTTCAACGCCCAACTCCAGCTTATATTGACGGAGATGCTCCATCTTTCGATCAATGAATGCGTTTAGGCCTTTGTGGATATCTGCCGGGCAGACGCTGTCAGATATCTCGTCCTGATCACGTACAGGACCAGAGCAAAACGACTCAAGCCGCGACCAGTATATACGATCCAATGCAAAGCTATCCCTAGCTGCCTCGTGGAACCAAAAAGTGTTGTCGGCTATAGACCTGCGCATCAGACTTGATAGACTCGGGTCCGTGCTGTGGCCAGTCACACCTTTCCGATGGTACTCCTGCTCTTCCAAGATGCGCATAAATATGTCAAGCTTCGAGAGGTAAGTGTCAAGAAGATCGTTGTCTGAATTGAAGTTCCAATAGGCCGGCTCCTTTAACAATAGCCAGCGGGGCGGAGAGTATGTAAATTGAAAGGGTGCCGCATAGCACCATTCCCAGTCGATGATGCCAATAATCTTGAAGGAATCATCGACGAGGATGTTCCCCGGGCGGAAATCGTCGCAGAAAAGTTTAAAGGGACCCTGGTTGTATCTTCGTGACACGAAACTAGGGACGGCGGCCCGGAACAGATGGCGAGCAGTCTATTTCCGCCGGGCGTCAGCTGCACTGTCGATACTATTCCTCTGCTTTTCGAGATGGAGAATATTTTGCTCTGCAATGTCAAGCAGATAGTCCGCAGCGGTTGAATAAACCCGCCACTCAACATGCATATCTCCACACCTTGCTAATTCGTTTGAGTTGAGTGTTAGCGGCCCGGAGCCGATTGACCAAGTATCGTCGTCGTTGAGAGATAATGAGCCTATTTGGTCGAAATCATGCTCTGAAAGTTGTAGTATGATGTCTGCAATTTGCCGATATACAACCTCTAGTGTTGAGTCGGGGATATCGCTAGATAGGACCTTATCCCCTTGCTCGTCAACGGAATCTACCTTGAGCATCTCCCCGAGCAGTGTGCCTTTAACAAAGGTCGTGATAAGGAAAGGACCAAGACCAGTTGGGTTATCATCCGCCATACCGTACGCAATCACGGTTGGGACTGGAATATCGGTCTTTTCCTTAATGTACCTTATAGTCGCCACCTCAGCTCGCACCTTTTGCTCTGCAAACATGACCTTTCCCGGGATAGGGAAGCGCAGCATCTACTCTTCTCCGTCATCTTCAAACTGCACCTTGATGCAAAAGTTGAATGAGCCGCATTTTAGATCAGCCACGTAACATGGCCGGTTATCGCGGAATTTAGACGCCAGGCCGACTCGACTAATCTTTTGGTTCCATGCTATGCGGTCGTTGCCATGTCGAGACAATACGAGATCGTCAAAATCCATACTCCGTAGTTGGATTTTAACTTCTATGGTACGGGTTCTGGGGAAGGCAGTCGCCAATTGAATTTCGTTTCCGCGGCAACATGGTACGTGGTCTCACAAGTATTATGCACATTTTATGACAAAACTATGAACAAGGTGCTCGAGTATATACCAAGGTTCATATAAGAACTCGGGCGATGTTGGGCGCATGAAGTAGGAGGTTGCAGACATGCGTTAGATAAGTACACCAACACTAGCAGCGAGGCGCACAGGAACACCGTTCTGCTTACGAGAGCCTGCGCAGATGGCTGCCTAATTATAGCAACAAGCCTCATTCCTCTCCAGCCGAATTGGAAATATCGACTCTCTGCACGATGGAGGTGAGACGTTCCTGGAGCGAACGATGATTTGCATTTATCATACAGGGATGCGGGAGCTTGATGACGCGATAGTGATATTTTAGCGTCACCGCGGGGTTTGCTCAATTTTGCCCGCGCGGGTCTCCATCCCGCCGTCATCCGCAGGGCCCTCAACCACAAACCTCATAAATAAAACCCTCCTCACCACCTCCCACCATCCACATCTCAATAATCCACACACCAAACACATTCGCACACACCCCAAATGTCACCCACCATGCCCGCCTTCATCTCCCGCCTCCTCCGCCCCTTCACCTCCAGCGCCTCCCTCGCCATCACACCCCCCGGCCCCATCCCCGCCACAGCGCAAAAGGCCACCCTCGCCGCTGGCTGCTTCTGGGGCGTCGAGCACATGTTCCGCAAGCAATTTACCGACAAAGGCCTCTACGACGCGCGCGTGGGTTATATTGGCGGAGACACAACAAGTCCGAGCTACCGTAGTGTGTGTTCCGGGTCTACCGGCCGTGAGTCCTCCAAACAGATGACGAAGGCGCATAGCTAACACAATCCAGACGCTGAAGCCGTGCAACTCACCTTCGACCCCGCCACCCTCTCTTACACAACCCTCCTCGAATTCTTCTACCGCATGCACGACCCTACGACGCGCGACGCGCAGGGACCGGACACCGGGTCGCAATACCGCAGCGGGATCTTCTTCCACTCCGCTGAGCAAGAAAAGCAGGCGCGAGAGGTGACGGAGAAGGCGAGCAAGCAGTGGTGGGGTGGGAAGGTGGTGACGCAGATTCTGCCGGCGGGGGAGTGGTGGGATGCTGAGGACTATCATCAGAGGTATTTGGATGTTAATAAGGGAGGGTATGAGTGCCCGAGTCACTTCTTGAGGAAGTTTCCGGATCTGCAGTAGGGGAGGTATGTGGTCGGAGTGATGAGATGGCCGGTTGATCGTTTATGTGGACAATCTGGGGAGATCTGGGATTGTATGGCGTTTAGGTCGGGCGTGGGAGTTATATAGGGAGATAGGTAGGCACTTTGTTTACCATTTAATTAATTATTTTCGGGGTTCTATGCCTCGTCCCTGTCAATGATTGGAATTATGGCGTATGCTGTTGTTGCACTCGATGTGCTCTGTTACTACCACCATTGCCCTCACCACAATCCACCATCTCCCCTGCTGGTACTTATAGTCGACCAAATGAATAACTGTCACATACGACTATAGACTTAAGAGAATTGGGCATTCTGTCTGCTTTGCTACATACAAGCTTATAATCTATGGTTTAATACTGTCAATTGTGCTAATAGGCATAGCGTGGAATCCTAATAATAAAATATTAAAATAATAGCTTAAAATAGCGTTAGGGATCATTTATCGCAAAGCCCACAAGTCAATTATCAATTGGCTTATGTATTGTATTTGAGCCAAATCGCTCTTAGAGAGCTAGACAGGCTTAAATATCAATTATATTACAAAAGAGAGTACGAGCTCTCTATATTTCGACGAGCTTGGTGCGTTACTTGGTACGTTACTTGGTGCTTGGCGGGGCTGAAAAAAAGCAGAAGCAGAGGGTGTTGACGAGCTTCTAATTGAAGATATCTTCTCGTATTCAGCGTGCACAGATGGATGCATCTTCTTTAGATGCTTCCAAAGATTACTCGTCGTCTGGTTCTTAAGTGGCTGGCTTGGCATATAGCTGCAATCGGTTTGAAGGCATTGGTATTGGATTCTAGCAGGTATTGTATCTAATAAAGTACGGTAGAATAGGCCTTTTAAGAAGAGTATTGATGTAGAATCAGGTAATTGAACTCTTAGAGGCATATGCGGCAGCGGAATAAGGGGTGGTAGCTCTAAAGCATCAGACTGATACTCAGCCGGCACCGGCGACAGAGAAGAGCCACTCATTTTCACAGTTAGGAAGTAATACAGAACGCGCAAGTGGAAGAAAGCTTCATTTATCTATTCTATTCTACGCTCAGTTACCCCTCACTGCCAAGGGCTTGGCAGTATTCAGAGTATTCGGAGTAGTATTCGGCGAGTCCCCGAGTACTCGAAAATATCACCCGAATACCAGAGTACTCGGGGACTCACCGAATACTACTCAGGGCGAGTACTACCCGGGCAACGAATACCAGAGTACTCGGGGACTCGCCGAATACTACTCAGGGCGAGTACTACCCGGGCAACACTGATTATAGTTGGGATAGAAAAAAGAATAGCAAATTAGTAATTTATTATAATATATGCGGCAGATTAACTTAGATATTTGCCGATAATATAATCATGCAACACTAGCTGTAATAATCTCTCTCATTACCTCAGTAGCCTCCTCAAGGTGCCTCACGAACTCATCTGACTTCCCCTCTCCATTAATAACAGTAAATTGAACCCTATTAATGTCATAGTTAGCCCAACCATGTCCCACGAGAGAAAGACGGATACTTTACTCACCTCTCCTCAAAGACCTGCACACCAACCCAAACATCGCCCTTATGAGGTTGACACCTCCCCATCTCCGGCAACCCAAACTCCGTGAAGCTCGTACAGACAGGCCTCTCGCTCGTTCTCTTGTAAATCTCGTCCCCATAGAAGACAGGCATCTCCTCCCCGGGCTCCAGCAACTCCCGCAACGCCAGAAGATGCCACCTAAACCCCCTTCCTCGCGACGACAGCGTAATGAGCCTTGTGTGCGACTTGATCGCCTCGAGGAGCAATCTCCTCTTCTGCATACTACTAACAAACGGGTCCTCGGCCGCGGCACAGAATGCCAGGACAGGCGGTGTCATGACGTAGATCATGTCTGTCCGCCCACCGCGAAAGAGGCGCTGGGAGATCACGTCCACGGCACCCAATGGGTTGTGCCCAAAGAGACGGCGGACAGCGATCTGGACCACGAGCTGGATGATGGACTTTGGTGGGAGTTTGTGCTGTCTCAGATAGGCCGCCGCGTAGGACGTGTGCGTGAGGTTGGCAAGGCTGTAGTTGTCGTGGGCGGATCGGTGTTGGGCTTGGAGAGTGGTGATGTAGTTGGAGAGGGTGGGGGGAATAGTGAAGGGGAGATAGGTGAAGTCGCTGTCAGCCACAACGTGTGCAGCGGATGACCCGTTGGATGCTTGGACAGGTTCGATAGCAGGAGTGGCGAGAGCGTTGATCAGGCCGCCGAAGGTCGTCCCGTCAACCATGGTGTGCTCGCCCCAGATGGCAGATACGCCGTTAGCACAGACGACGAATGAGAGTGTCTTATCTAGCCAGCGGTTCGAGTTTTCGTCTAGAAGGAAGGCATCTGCGCGCCCGTTTGCTGTTTCGGGGGCTGCGTCTTCGAGATAGACAATGAAAAGGGACTCTTCTATTGTTGTGACAAAGTCATGATTGCTTTGACTGACTGCCATCATATCTTCACGGGCCTGGAATGTTGTTAGCATACCATAATGCTCTTCAAGATAAACAAGTTGTGCTTACCTTTGCCCACTCGTCCCTGTTTGCAGTGGTGAAGATACTCGCCCAATTCGTTCCGTCTGGAGTCTGCTGTAATATCGCTTGGTAAATAGACTTTAGCTTTTCATATGTTATGGTCTGCCCGTTGTGATCCCTGAGAGGGACTTTGTATGCGTGACCATGTTTCATGGCGACTAGGTAATCACTCTCAGGGAAACGATCGTAGCGATCGCAGCCAAGATCCGGCGTACGGTTCGAACTAAACAACCAGTGGACGGTTGCCACTGTAGTATGTCAAGTCAGCAACTTCACTCTGAAATGTCTGTGCACTTTTGTAGTCTATACAACTATGGACGGAGAAGAAAGACGATGCCGGTGTTGCTTACTGTCTAGCGCTTGTTCATTATAATAGTCCTGCTTGACGATACCTTTATCTAGAGCCATTTTGTATCCGTAAGATGTTAACGAGAGTCGTGCTGCTTGATCCGCTTGGGGCCAACGAGCTGTATCATGACTAGGGAGCGTAGCAAAAAAGTTCCGGAGCCTAGGCCGCCAGTCCCGTCCTCGAAGCCACTTGTTCCTGACGTACATGTCAACAACTTCGTCATTCTGGCCTTGCTCGCCTGAGAGCTTTGCTAATCGCGCCTGCAGTCGTTGCCCAACTCCGTCGGGATTCTGAAAGGCGTCGATGGCCTCGTGAGTGTGTTGCAATTCTTCTGCATTTCCTATATGACAGACTGAATCAAGGAAGACTTCCAAGGTCGTCTCTAGAGATTGTAAGGGGTATTTAGGGAGAATAACCTCTCCGTTACTGCTACTTGATTGGACATCACCGTTCGTCTCCCCATTTATCTCATTGCCATTGCTTTCCTGTTTGGATCTCAACTTGGCCTTGACTAAACCGGAACTCATAGTGACGAAAGACGCGAGAGACCGTAGACTCGGCGCATCCATGATATCCGAGGTCTGGACTGGGGCTTGTAGTGCGTTGGTGATCCAGTTCTTGATCTCGGTGGCGACGAGAGAGTCAAGTCCCATGTTCGCGATAGGCGGGTCTAGGTCGATTTCCTCGGAGTCGAGGGCAGTAAGCGAAGAGATCTTCTCGCGGATGGCGATGAGTATCAGTTGCTCAGCATCTTCTGTCGTTGAAGCGAGGGCAATCTTCTCCTCAGCCGTCTGCTCCTTTTCTTGACGCGCATGGCGTGCGAGACCTAGTCCTCGATTAGACGTAATGTGAGACAAGAGTGGCGGTACCCTTCCACCCTGTTTAGCTTGGTTAATGAACGATTGGGGATCGAGACCAAAGGCGATCTGATGATTGTCGTCCTTGAACGCATTGCCACTCATTGCATAGTCTATCACAGGTAGAGCGGCCTCGATAGGGAGAAGCTGAATGCCCTGCCTCGCCAATGAATGTGTGTGCTCCTGGGTGACAGAATAGGTGCTTTTGATCAACGGGAAGTCGAGCGTCACAAACTTGCTGTGGCCCGCTGATAGTTGAGCGTGCGTGAACATGTCTTGATATGTGCCACCGGCGGCGTAGTTGGATTGTCCAAGTGTGCCGGCGATACCGCACAGAGAAGAGAAGTTGACGAAGAAGTCGAGATCTGTGTTGTAGAAAGCATTGCACATATTCATTGTCCCTTGATACTTGGGTTGTAGAGCAATCTCGAAGTCTTCTTGTGTGATTTGGGATACGGTTCGATCCTGTGTTTCAATCACTCAGCTGAATGCCCATTCTCTTATCTTCCGAAATCAGACTTCACTTACCGAAAGAACCATACCACAGTGAAAGACACCCCTCACTGGCGGCATAGTGTTGTTAAGTTCGTTAGCCACTCGCAAGACTGTGTTCGCATTACTGATGTCACAGGTTACGATTCTGACAACAGCTTCAGGAACATCAGTTAACGCCTCCTCCATCTCAACTTTGACTGAGTCATGGAACACCTTTCTAGAAAATAACGCAATGTGTCGTGCACCCTTCACCTGGAGATGTCGGCAAAGATGCTTTCCCAGACCCCCAAGCCCGCCAACAATGATGTAAGTTCCATCAGCACGCAGTCGCAGAGGCTGTACCCTAGCATAAACAGTAGACTCATCATTGGCCTCGAGCACAATCTTCCCGTTATGCGTCCGGCTCTGCATCAACCTAAAGGCCTTCTCAATATCACCAATTGGCATCGTTGTCACCGGCAGCGGAGTAACGAGTCCGGCTTCAAAATCGGCGAAAATTCTCTGCAGCAGCTTTTGGCAGTATTCCGATCGCTGTCGCGAAAGTGCTACTAGATCCACGCTCACGAATCTCAGGTTCTTCTCGAAAGGCTTCATGCTCAGCTGACTGCGTCGGGAGATGTCCGTCTTTCCAACCTCAATAAAGGTTCCAAACGCAGCTACGCACTCCCACGAAGCGTGGAGCATGGGCCCAGATAGCGAGTTCAATACCACATCCATCCCGATTCCGTTTGTAAGTCTCTTAATCCCTGCTGCAAAGTCGGTTGTGCGGCTGCTGAAGATATGGCTCTTCGGGATGCCGTACTGCTCCATCAGGAGCTGGCGTTTGGACGCACTGCCCACGGTGGCAAAGATAATTGCGCCGAGGCGCTGTGTAATCTTTATGGCGGCTTGACCTAGAGCACCTGAGGCGGAATGTATCAGGATTGTTTGTCCGTGCTGGAGATTCGCGCAGTCGAATAGGGAGTAGTATGCCGTTGCAAAAGTCAGAGGAATGGAAGCCGCCTCCGTGAACGATAACCTGTCAGGAATGCGATGGATTAAATGGCCGCTCGTCCGGGTTCGACTTGCGTAAGGTGTGCCGAACATGGCTGTTACGCGATCCCCGGGTTTGTACTGTGATGCGAAGTTAGATCCCACGGCCGTGATGACACCGGCACTTTCCCCGACCATGGGATGCTTGGGCGGTAGTCGTCCGAGGGCAATGAAGACGTCTGAGAAGTTGAGGCCCCAGGCGTAGGACTGGATTTCAACCTTGTCGGGGCCGAGGTCGTCGAGGTCGTCGTCTACGAAGACAAGGCTGTTCAGGAGACCGACCTTGCCAACATTGATTTTCAAGGGTCTCTCAGATTGATGGAATGTAGTCTCGTGAATCTCAGTGTCCTCCGAACTAGTCGACACCACCTTGAGCAGCTTATCGTTGGGGACAAAGCGTTGAATTTGCATCTTTCCATTTCTATACATGAGCTCAAACTCGCGCGGCTGGTGACTCGCAATCTTGGCCTCGGTAGTCCTGATAAACGCTGTGATTGCGTGCCGGACCTGATCGGAATGCTGGTCTAGAGAGTCCTGTACATCAATAGTGAAGCAGTGGAGATTGGGATTCTCGTTGCGCGCGGTTCGACAGAACCCGGTCACCAATGCATTATCTGGTGTAATGCCGTTACTGCCGTCCGCGAAGCTGATCCAGTACACCTTGGAGGCCTTGGACAACAAGGTTGTGACCCGGACAAATTGTTCATCAGAAGCTTGTGTGAGAAGGGGTCGTTGGGCTGAATCTATTATGATATATGAGTGAGAATCATTGACCGTGGCATTGGTCCACTCAGCCAGTGAAGCCTCGAAGCCTTTCTTGGCCAATTCATCAGTGAGCTGCCTAGAGAAATGATCTGCCAGATGTCCCTCAGGGATAGAGTCCAGTATTTTGACCCGGGGGGTATCATGCCCATTAGTCGTGGGATTAACCGCAAGGGCAGTCGATAGCAACATAGCACAGTGCCTTTCAGGTTCAGGGAGATCGTAGGCTGCCAGATCAACACCGGAGAAGTTGGCCTTCTGAAGGTGTGCATTCCACTGCTCAGCAGACTGCAACGGGCTGTCCGTCCTGCCTTCATCAACACCAGCCCACCAACCTGGAATCGAGCCAAAAGTCATGTTGATGTAAGGAGTCGTCCTAGTGAGCTCCACAAGGGCGAGCACACCGCCGGGTCTCAGCAGCTTATGGATGGTGCTTAATGACTTTGCCAGAGACCGCGTAGCATGCACAACATTTGCGGCGATAACTAAATCATAGGAATTCTCTTCGAATCCCTGTTCCGCCGCGTCCTTCTCGAGGTCCAGAGTTTGGAACGTCAGTAGATGTGCCCAGTCCTTTAGCCTGCTCGTCCGCACGGTCTCAAAGAATCCAGAGGAAATGTCAGTGTACATATATTCCGAGCAGAAGTCCTCGCCACTAGGGCTGCATGCTTTGAGTACTTGGAAGGTCGTGCCTCCGGTTCCGGCGCCGATCTCTATAATCCTCAGGTCTCTTCTCTGGAAGGTGAGAATCTTCGAATAGTCGGCCATGTATCGATTGGGTCGCGCACCTTCATCGGAATGGTACACACGGAATAGTAAGTCATCCTTGAGGAAATGGGTAAGTGGATCGGTTTGGCCAGTCAGAAGGGGGACTAGCTCAGGCCCAATCCTGGCTATAGCCTCGCCTTCAACACCCAGCTTGGAGGTGAGCTGATCTAGCTCATCTTTAGTCTTTGGGCTACGCTGGATGAGCGCCTGCCCCGTCTCCGAGTTGAAGAATTCCTCTAGCAGTCTCCACCAGTTGGCTCGGTGATCATCCTTCACGGCCAGCCCGCGATCATGCATCTGTCTGACAGCCCAGTCGATGTACCTTGCGCAGGCAACAGAGCCGAGATTGACTTTTTCTGCTTGGGAGATGCCAGCTTCGTCGGACTGCAAGGGGATTATAGCCGATTCCAATATCTCGGCTGTAACTGATGAGCTATCGAGGCCCCATTCCAGTTTGAAGATGTTGTCATTTCTAGGCTTTTGTAAGGAAGTTTGAGACTCCCCCACCACGCGGATCTCTACATTGTCCATTGTCAGAACACATTTCGGCTCACCGCTCTTATCCGTCTGAAAGACTACAGTGGCCATGTTCGTCGAGTGGGCAAACGTATCGCTCAAATCACACACGACCTCGAATTGTTTTCCTGATTGATTCGCGATGTCTGTCGATATAAACATGTCGCCGATGAGTATGGGCATAACTGCACCCCGGATAGAGTACTGCTGGAAAACAGGAACACATACCTGGATGATTGCATCCAGCGTCGTGGGATGAATCACGTGTGGCTCTATGAATTTGCCAGGCATGCTTGCAGCAACGTCTGGAACAACGAGACTGTTTAGAGACTGAAAGCTTGATATCCGGGCTTCGTTGTTGATCGCAAATGTGGGTCCATATTGATTTCCCGTTGCCGCCATCTGCGAGTATAAATCTTCGTGTGAGATGACCTTGGTGCAAGCTTCACGTGCACTTTCGAGGCGAGTAGCTTGAGACTTGCGGTCAAACTCTGCCTCACGCCCCTGTTCGATCTCGTCAAGGTCCGGCTCGAAAACGGCTGATATAGATCCGTCACAGTGTTCTTGCCATTTACCTTGATCTGACATGGATGACACAGTAAAGGTCGAAAACTCATTCGAATCAGAACACTGGAACGTTATGATTGTCTCCACCGATTTGTAATCCTTGGGCAGTGTCAAAGTCTTCTTGAAAGAAATGTTCTTCATCCGGTAACCCTTGGGCTTCAGGTCCGGGCGGCGGTCCTGGTCCAGTTGTCGCATGGCTTGGATTGCCATTGTCATGTATCCAGCGGCAGGAAACACAATGAAATTGTCGACGACATGATCCTTTAGCCACGGCAGACTCTCAGTATTCAACAATATCCGCCAGCTAGGCTGGCTGTCTGGGGATGTGATGACTCGAGAGCCTAGAAGGTCGTGATGAGAATGCTTTCTCTGTCTATGATCGCGACTTAATCGTGACTCGGTCCAAAAGGTCGTTGTATGATTCCAGTGGTATGTTGGCAAATCTCGCAAGATGGCCAGCGGTGATGAGCTTGAAATGCCGAGTGAAGCTACCGCTCCGGTGTCAAGATCGCTCCCACTCCCAAAGAGAATCGACCCCGTGTTCATAAGAGATTCAATACTGTTCTCGCCACGAACTAACGTAGGAATGTAAGTATATGACAAGCCGTCGGCCTGCAAGCTCGCCAGCGTCTGCCTGATTGGCCCAGACAGAGCTTTGTGTGGACCGATTTCGATCAGATTGAGTGACGTGTGACTTGATTCCTGACACAAGTTCTGCAGAGCAGCTGAGAACAGAACCGGAGATACCAAGTTATCGACCCAGTATGACGAGCCAAACCCGTCTAGCTTCTCCTTCCCTGTGACGGTGGAGAAGTAACGGATCGAGGGATCTACAGAGCCTGCTTCGAGTCCTTCAAGCCGATCCATATAATCAGGGCTCACCAACTTCATATAGTGAGAGTGATATGCCGTGTCAACGTTGAGCTGTCGAGCGAATACACCATCCGCATCGAGAACGCTCTTCAAATCTGAAATGGCGGTTGCGTCCCCGGAGATTGTTGTACTCGACGGACTATTAACACAGGCTACTATAGCGCCACAAGTATCGAGTTTCCCAATATACCTCTCGGCATCGTTTTGGCCAAGTCCAACAGCCATCATAGTTCCGGGCTGTGTAATCCGTTGCTCAGCTATCTTTGCCAGGAAGCTCCGGTGGTATGAGGCACTAATGGCAGCGCTCTGTGAAATGGCACCAGCGGCGTATGCCGCTGCTATTTCGCCACTGGAATGGCCGATTACTGCGGCCGGCTGAGCGTTCCAGCTCTTCAGGAGGTCGACAAGCGCCAGTTGAACGGCTGTGCTCGCAGGCTGACCATATTTGCTGTCGTTCAGGCGGCTTGAGCTTTCATCACGAGAGAGTTCCTCGACCAGGCTCCATTGTGCGCCCAAACCCTTCAATAACTGTTCTGAGCGGGAGATTGAACGAGTAAACTCATTACCCTCAGCTGAGAGAAGATGGTACCCCATCCTCGCCGACTGTGCGCCTTGTCCGGTAAATATAAAGACATTTGCAACTTGATTTGGCGCTTTTTTTCGCGCCAGATCTTTTGCTGTAAGGCTCTGTAGCAGAGAATTAACATCATCAGCGACTATGCTAGAACGCCATTGGAATTTAGATCTTCGAGCGGTCAGGGTATAGGAAAGATCGTCCAGGTGGACGGGACCTTGACGCTCCAAATAGGCCCTAAGATCATCGGCGGCATGCTGAAGAGAGTGCTCGGACCTAGCAGATATAGTGAATAGCCGCGGGGCTTTATTGTCTTTCTTAACGTCGTCGTCGTTGTGTAGTCTGTTCATATCCCCGTTGACGTGTCCGTTGACATACCCATTTACGCCTGCGGCGCCATTTTGTAAGTAAGGGCTTATCGAGACGACATGGCCATACTTACCACTATGAATGTTTTCGGATTCTAAAACTACCATGGCGTTTGTGCCTCCAAATCCGAAGCTGTTGACCACGGCTTTTCGGCTAGACGCCGTCGAAGGCCATGGTGTAAGTGATCGGGCAACCTATATGCGGTTGTACGGTTAGAAATAGAAAATAATCCGTAATCTTATAGTAAAATAGTTTATCTCACTTTCACAAACTGATCAGGTTCCAATCCAGGCTTGAAATTCTCCAGCAGTATGTTGGGCGGAATCAGCCCCTTTTCCATTGCCATGACAGTCTTGATGAGACCCGCAATGCCACTAGCAGCCTCAGAATGTCCAATATTATGCTTAGTAGCCCCGACGAATATGGGATTTTGGCTGTCACGACCATCGCAAAAGACGTTGCGGATGGTCTTCATTTCGACATCATCACCAGCTTTGGTGCCCGTGCCATGGGCCTCTGCATATTGCACGTCGGCAGGTGTGAAAGGCAGATTTCGGAATAAGTTCCGTGCAAGACGCTCTTGAGCAGTTTGGCTGGGAAGCATGATTCCGTTTGTTCGGCCGTCGGAGTTGATGCCCGAGCTTCGAATGACCGCTCGGATATTGTCGCCGTCACGCAGCGCATCGTCGAGACGCTTGAGGGCAACCATTCCCACGCCTTCTCCGCGGCCGTAGCCGTTGCCACGATCGTCGAATGTGTAAGACCTACCCTCGTCGTTGAAGAGCCTATTGTTGCAACATTTAGCTGCATCCTCCTTTGCTATAAGGTTGCTAACTACGCCGAGAACTCACCCAGTCATTGACATGAGAGCCATCTGGTCAGGGGAGAATATCAAGCCAACGCCTCCCGCCAAAGCCATATATGTTTCGCCAGAACGGAGACTCTGGCAAGCCGAGCTGACGGCAACCAAACTTCCAGAGCATGCGGTATCAAGCATGACTGACGGGCCTTGCAAATCAAACACGTAGGACACTCGGTTTGCAAGCAGTGGCCGCGCCACGCCGAGATTGTGATATTTAGACATTGAAACTGGATCTTTGTGTGTTATCTGTTCAAAGTCGTGGCCGAACATGGCCACTTACCGCTAGTTAGTTGTGACTCCATCCACTGATGAGGCTTCCACATTACCAAAGATGCCAGTGTCCGACCCCCTGAAATGATGCATAGGGATGCCGGCATTCTCGACCGCCTCCCACGAAGTCTCCAGCACAACGCGCTGCTGTGGGTCCAATGTTTCTGCCTCTAGCTGTGCAATTCCAAAGAAGCCCGCATCGAAGGCAGCAATGTTTTGGTTGATGAAATGACCACCTTTCTGGTTGATAGCACCTGGAATTTCTGGGTCGGGATGATAGAACGCTTGGTGGTTGAATCTGTCTAGCGGAACTTCCGTCCAGCCGCTTTGGCCCTCGGCAACGACATTCCATAGCTCTTCTGGGCTGTTGGATCCTGCGGGATACCGACAGCCCATGCCTATGATGGCGATCGAAACTGGCTGTTGAGGGTTGGAAGGCATCGTGACTAAAACTCCTTGTGTCAGCTCGCAACTGTTGGAAACGAAATGAAGGACGTGGTTCCTAACCTAACTCTATCTTCTCCGTCAAATCAGAGTCTCGGTCTAAGCCGAAGGGGATTGCCTGCCTATTTATTATACGGCCCATAGTAGAGCGCCGAAAGTGCAGCTTGGGAACACGTCGGCTGCATATTCGAATAGACTAGCAAGCTCGATGTCCTTTACCCCAGAACCTCGGCGTGGTATGTGCCTCTCATCCCCCGCATTTGTATGCACCACCCTGGCAAACCCAAGGTCGGGAAACTTGCTTTTCATAGAGTATAGAGTTGAATCCCAGCCAGGGTCTGATTTCAAATTGGAAGATGCCGCTATCCAAGCCACTTACGCACACCGTCAAGCATCTACTGAACTAATAAGCGGACAGAATGCCCCAGTCTGGAGAACGCCTAGTTTGCGAGCTGTCTTTCTACACGAGTTGGTCATTATTTAGACGAACAGGGTGGCTAGCGGCGGAGTACGCCTGCATCATTGTGCGATTGCAGTAATGAATTCCGCTGGGCTTACTATATTCGGAACTTTTGTATGCAGCTGTGGTTGAAACATAGCCTAACGCTGAAAAATAACCTAACTAAACCAATAGACCCTTGTTGCACCTGACTTTCCCCCCACCCCCCACATCTGACCCCGCATATACGGGTCGGGCCGACAAAACCGTTGAAACGGTCATATTACAGTCACCTTGGCGATATTTGGTAACACAAGCCTGTATCGGGATCTTCTCGTCGTATCAGCATGTCGGGTTATACGATATTGTGGGCATAATCGTAGAGAAATTGATGAAACACTGCAACTATGCGTATTTGACTCAAGCAATGCATACCTTGGACGCATACTAAAGTAGGTGAACAGATCTGTGGTCTACAAGAAACCTAGGGGCAGTCTATAGGGCATTGTCACGCTTCAAAATAGTATTGCTTCTAAAGGGCGAATTTGTAGATGGTGGCTTGAATCCTGGATTTGCAAATGACAGGAGCTGATTGTGCAAGGCGAGAATATGTCGATAGTATAGAGAGACTGTGGGGTTTATGATGCCTATATATATACCTCTTGCTGAGCCTCAAGGCAGAGTGAATATCGATAATCGCCAACTATGTATTAATTCCAATACAAGTCATGTCCCAACTCATCTAGTTAATCCACACAAATGTATGTGACAAGAATCGGTTGAACTAATAACATAAGGCAATACTAATATTGCAACTCTCTAAGTCACGCATTTGAGTGCACCGGTCCGATGGGAAGCTGTGGGGACATATCCATCGATTTGGGATACTATCTACTAGCCTTGACTTGCTATTGATTACGCCTGTTTGCTGACCTGGCTGCGCTTTGCCTATCATAAATATTGCATGTCCGAAGGCGCTATTTAATGTCTCTAGTTGCATTGCTAGGATAGGTTTTGTCTTGATTTGGGAAGTAACAAGCCCATAATGACAGACACCGTGTTATAAACGAGCATACTGATTGAATTACCTACTGCAACTATTCTATATATTGTATTGCCGTACCATTGAGCTAGTCTTGGAGTATGAGTGTCATATCTCACTAGAATAACCGTGCGAGATCAGTTCTTAGTACCGATGATGCCAGCACCCTTATTGTGGGCACGGAGTGAGAACTCTACACCCCCCGATCGCTCTTCTCAAAATCGTAATATCTATGCGGACACGGCCGGAAGGCCGTTGGAAAGCAAATACCTATTTACCTCGCTAGTGGTAGTGTTCCACAATTCGAGCGCAATCTTTGTATTTGTCATGTCTGGGTGGGGAACGCCCACCTTGCCGTAAGGGACCAGGTATTGGCCTTTGTAAATGCTAGGTTTGTCCCTCACCTCGTCGGCGGTAGCGGCGAACAGCGGCGTGATAGCACCCTTATCCGGCGAGACAAAGAGGAGACGCATGATCGGAGTTACGTAAGTAAAAAAGATAGCAGCGGTTCCAGGAGTACTGACACCGCCTGGGTCAAGGGATAGGGAGATGATGTTAGTCCGCTCTTTGTCTAGACGTTGCTGCAGCTCGGCTGCAAAGAGGATAGTGGCACTTTTTGCGATGGCATAGCGAACCAGGTGCGGCGAGAGTGGCCAGTGCTTGGGATGGGGGATGCCAGGGTCGGTGAGACTCAACGGAGAGAAAAAGTTGTGCGCGTAACTTCCCGGAAGAAACATCTGGTGGGCATTTGACGAGACCTGGAGGATTCGTTATTATAGGTGGAAGAGCAATTGCAGTTAATATTCTATTACCGTGACAATGCGGACATCAGCACCTGGCTGTGAGACTGTCTTCTTCATGAGAGGCAGTAATCGGTCGACGAGGACAAAGTGTCCTATGTAGCTAGGAAAATCTTAGACGAGGCTCATGAACGTAGTGCTAGCCTAGGGTAAAAGGGGAGACAGGGAAGCAAATGGTGACATACCAGACAGCCATTATCATCTCAAAGCCTGCATCGGTTTTCTCAACCTCATTTTGAAAATTTCCTGCATTGTTTACTTCCAATGTGTCAGCACTCGATCCTCTTGTCAGTTCGAGGGGTCCCTACCCAAAATGTCAAGCCGAGATTCTTTCGTCTTGATTTCGTCCGCCGCCGCCTGCACACTTTTGATGCTGGCTAGGTCAAGCTTCAGAAACACTACACTGCCCGTCTCAAGTTTTGGGTTATCGCGGTAGAGGTCGTTTATTGCCTTCTCTGCCCTCAACTCGGATCGAGCGGCCATGTAGACCTTTGCGCCACCAAGAGCGAGGAACTTGACAGTCGAGTAGCCCAAACCCGAGCTATGGGTGGAGTTTGTTAGTAAATCAAAGCTTACGGTCGCTCAAAGAAACTTACTTCCCGCCAGTTACGATGGCCACTTTCCCGTGGAGATTGGGCATATCGGTCAAGGGACTCCATATCTTGGAGAACATATTGGAAAGAACGCTTATGTAGGGTAAATAGGATATATCGAAGGGTCCTGTCAAGTGATCACCGTACTATATCCTCTTTAGAGAAGAAGTTGGCTCTCGATTTAATTCCCGAGAAATTCTCTACTATGCGACAAAGTGCAGCATCTTGGTGGAGAGGTCAAATGCCTTTATACTGCGACTGCAGCCTTCCCATTTTTAAAAATTCTATTTCAAGAGATGGCGGATACCATCCTTTCGTATTACTTCGTTGCTGTATCATTTCATCTGTCAAGTCAATTTGTGGATCACTTAGAACGACAACCCCCCTGCACCACGAGGTCCGCGAGACGCTATTCCAGAAGAAGTATTTGTAACTCTTGGCACTGAACTGTGGTTGGATGATATGCTCCGTCAACATGTAAGCTGCGCTACTTCATTATAAGCAGAATCGGCTGACGGATTCTAATTCATTTTCAGCTCTAGGTATTTGAAGGGCTACAGTATTCTACAATTTTGCAGAGCGCTTCTTAATGGCAATACAGACAAGATGCCCCTGCAAAATACCGCAAATATTACTTCTTCTCTAGGCGCTACGGATTTCATCCAGATTAACAATCCCGCTGACGGCTCCTGGCGAAAGATTGCCCGCTCCTACGCCGCTCGACGTCGCCACGCGAGCGCACGGCAGCAACGGGTACAGAAACACAATTCGCTATCTGCGGCACTCCCATCGCAGCAGAGTGGAGCGTGGGATGGGAGTGCCGCAGATAGCGAATTGGCGCTGGTGCCGGGTCGCGCGAGTCTCTACCAAATTCGGGGCATAGACCCATTCGACAGCTTGGCTCGACCGACGACGCGCTTTGAGAGTTTTCTCATGAACCATTGTAGGCTCTGTGCTCCACAATAATGTTCTGCTGCTTACACCGATGTCAAGATATTAACCACGTAGTAGTCAATGCCAACATATGCAAGGGCCTAGAACAAGAGACAGTCGCTCGCACCCAGCCGAGGAGGAGCTACAACCAGCTTGTTTTTACGGACCGCGGCATGCTAGATGCTGCCCTTCTCTCAACATGTCGGAGCCTCGTGGCTCTGCAAGTCCCAGGCAGATACTATGAGCAGGCACTAAAATACAAGGGGGACTGTATCCAGTCATTGAACAATGCTCTCTCGCGCGAGGGACGGTCGCCAAGCGCAACCACCATTGTCACTACCCTGGCACTGGCGTCGGATGCGGTGGGTTACTCTTGATTTTTGCGCGAATGATTCATCCTGACGAGAGGTAGTTCACGACCGGAGAAGTTGCCGTTGCAAAAAAACACTGCGATGCGGTCGAGGCAATGATTCGCTTGAAGGGACATCCCTACGCATTCGGGGAGGACGCGATTTTGGCCGCGATGGTGTCGTGGATCTCACATGACACTAAGGTAAAGCGGGAAGATCATCCTGGGAAAGCTATTTGCAACAGAATCAAGCAATCCCAATGGCACTAGTCAAATGTGCATGGCTTATGAGATGAAGGAACCTGGGAAAAGCTTTGCTTGAGAGCGCTCCATAGAGCACTCTTGAAGTCCAGTTTCCTCCAACAGCTATTCCAACTGTGATGCCATTTTGGATACATCTGGTTGACAATGCGACATAGCAGTCTCATCGTGAACCCATTCGTATACCAATTCGACTCCAAAGATTTTAACAATATGCAGAAATGAGCCAATAAAACCAAAGCAACAGGATCCCTTTGTTTTAGAAGGCCTAAATATTCCTGGGAAACCGCCGCGCTTAACCATTTGCCCCATTCCCCCACCATCCACGATTAGTAATTGGCGCTGGCCGCTCGACAGGGGGCCAGGCTAGACATACTATAACCAGATTAATTGCCAGGGTTATAAGAAGTCAGGTGCTCGGCTATAAAGCATCCCTATCGTATATGTACGATGAGCTGGCTCGGAAGCCAGTGGTTAGTTTTCATCTATGTATCAATTTATTGCCGCTACACTACTCATGTCCCTATCTATACGTCCAGGGAACCGGATATTTCACAATAACAGTCACCGCCACAATATCCTTATATGGATAGACAATGGCCATGGAATCAGGAAGACCTCTAACTTCGTTAGCTGCGGAATATCATCAAACTGCGACCTGCAGTGAAGTAGAAGGTCGAGGAGATGAATATGTGCCACATCTGTTTGATCTCATTCATCCTATGGTGTACGGCATAGGACAGAATAGCGGGCGCGATTCGGTGCCTAAAACATATCTGTCGTCTGAAGCAGTGGACTCATCACATATCATCGGCCAAGGTGCTTCTTTCATCGCAAGCCGTCAATTTGTCATAGAAAATGAACCGGCAAATGGCGCAGACGGCTTGCTCGAAACTGGTATAGGGTCCGACTGGACCGTCATGATAGAGGAACCAAAGCAGCCCAAAAATAAGTATGTTGTGTACAAAGCGGCCAACGTTAAGTTTCAAGAAAATGGCCGTCCAATTTCAGAGCATCAGAGGGCTTTCGAAAGCGTTCTTACAGAACTACACGCCTTGCTACAGCCCCGTCTAGTATCTCATCCGAACATCATCGATCTACTCGACCTAAGCTGGGGTAGCAATCCATACAATATCAAGCACAAGCTCCCAGTGCTGGTGGTCGAGTACGCAGAATATGGTACATTAACCAATTTACAAAAGTCGAATCCGAACTTGTCTGCTGATGAAAAGCGACTGCTCTGCCTAGATGTAGCGCTTGGCCTCGAGGTTTTACATGAATGCGAGATTGTGCATGGCGACATAAAACCTGAAAACATCCTTGTTTTTGCTCACAAAAGTCGTCGTTTTATTGCAAAACTTGCTGATTTTGGCTTCTCGGTCCTTCGTCCTCATCAAAGCTTGGATATTTCGATAGGAGGTACCCGGACCTGGCGAGCACCAGAAACTGATAAACCTATCCCCGCTCAACTTTTGCCACTAACGGACATTTTCTCGTTTGGTCTTTTAGTATGGTCCGTCTCAGTGAATGGGATGGATCCGTTCGATATAATCCTTCAGCAACTTAGTCAAGACCAGAAATATAACGAGATCGACAAACTAAAGAAGGAAGACAAGCTTCTTGGTGCATCAAAATTCACTACGTGGGCAAGCAAATGGTTGGCAATAGATAAAACTGAGAGGGATTCATTGACGAACAGGTGTATTGCCTCGGAAAATGAGAAGGAGGTAGAGAAAACTACGTCCCAAGAAGTGTACCAAGTAGGGCAGTGCAATAGCCCCCTGGAAAACATTCACCAAGCTTTGGTGCTCTCTTTGGAACGAAGTAGTCTCTACTATGGTCTAGACAGTATATTTCAAAAGTCTCTCTCATCCGATCCAATGACTCGGGACTTGGATTCAATTATTGCCATCTTGAGGAAAGAAGACGTGGACATACAAATATATGTAACGTATATGCATAGCGAGCGGGCCAGCATAGCGAACGGGCCACTCCATTTTACA
>JPKE01002936.1:0-11187 GCA_000750995.1 Pseudogymnoascus sp. VKM F-4520 (FW-2644) | reverse complement strand
AGAGGAAGAGGAGGAGGAGGATATTAATTCTAGCCACTCAGAATCTGAATCAGAGGAGTGTGTGGCGCGCAGGACTAGATCTAGCAGAGTTGAATAAAAAAAGTGTCCCGCTTCGCAGTCTGTCCCGCTTCCCCGCAAGTTACGTTATATCAAACTTTAAATCCCACAGGCGCTACTATGTCTCGCTTTTCCATTACGTCGCTCTGCCATGGAGTAACATCAGCCCCCTTAAATTTCCTCGCGCTGATACCCCTAGCAAATAAATCATCCAGCTCGCCATAGGTGCGTCCCTTCGGCTCTGGCAACCGGAAATAAGACCAAAGCAAACAAATTAAACAGAGTCCAGCCCAAAAGAATCCACTCTTCCCTTTCCAGTTCCAAGCTGTTGGGTTAAGCATATAGGGCGTAATTACGCCATTTACAATACCAAAGATATTGTAGGCACTACGGGCTAAGACTATGGACTTTGTCTTGAGGCGAGTGGATGGCAGTTCGGAGACAAGGGAATAGCAAACGGGCCCAACCGTGATATCGTAGATAAACGTGTAGACTAGGAGGAGAGATCCAACGGCCCAAGGTGTAGCTGTGCTGTTCGATAAGGAGGCGAGGCCGATGAGGAGAAGCAGGATGGTTAAAATTGCGAGGCCATAGACGTAGATTGTACGACGACCCACATAAGACATTAGAAACCAGGAACCAACTGTACCAATGGCTCCCAGGCCGTACTGCAGCTTGTTAGAGTGTAAACTGCTAGGACTGCGTTCAATTTACCTGTGCCATAGACATATCAAAGGCGTTAACTGTGGGAAGACCAGCTTGTATGTAGAAGTATGTTGAGTATCCCATGAATGTACTCCCGCAAAGACTCTGGATGGACCAAGTTGCGCATACAATTTCTGTTCGCCGCAAATCGCTTCCTTTGAAACAGTCCAGGTAGCTGACGCCAGATTCCAGAGCCTTCTCCATTTCATTAGTGACGACTATCATCGCTAAAGTTTGATCAACATCAACATCGACTGAGTCGCCCGCATCTTTGAATGAGGTCAGCCTCCGCAAAGATTGCCTGGCATCTTCAACCCTGCCGCGACGAACGAGCCACCATGGTGACTCTGGAGCGAAAAGAACACCGATTAAGATGGGAACTGGCCAGATCCACTGGATGGCTACGGTTCATTAGCATAGACATCTACCACTAGAAGAGGCGAACACATTACCGAAAGGAATTTTATAGCTCCATTTATCTGTCCCTAGCGCATGAGCACGCATGACTCCAGACCCGATTAGTTGCCCAAAGACCCAACAGAGGTTGTTGTATGTTGTAAGATAGGCTCGAAGTTGTGTCGGGCATACCTCAGAGGCATACGCTGTGGTGAGAGTTTGAAATACGCCCCAAGGAATCCCACAAAGAATTTCGCCCACTTCGAGAACAATGAGGCTCTCGGCGAAAAAAGGGATGAAGATAAAAGCTGTCATGGCCACTAGTGAAAAAATCATTGTCTTACGATAGCCAAATCGCTCGCTCACAACGCCGTTAATAAGAAGACCTATTATTTGCCCGGCAGCTGCTCCATTAGATAGTCCAGCTTGCCAGCGGACTGGAATCTGATACGGGTGCTTTGGGTCATCTGTTGGAGAGCCGTAATGCTTTGCAAAGGCTGGCGACGCGTATAGATTTGCTAGAAGCAAGACTTCAATATTTCGAGAGTCAGTAATATGTTATGAACAAATAGATAATAGTAGTAAACCCTAAAGGTTGGGCCAGGACGCTGACCACTTCGCTGCTCATGAAATAGGAAAACCAAGACGAACCGTCATAGCTTTCCATGACAATGGCTGTGGAGAGAATAATACTGAACATGATGGCCTTGGGGTAGGTTTTGAACGCCTGATAAATTGTCACGGTCTTCTCAGCATGGGTGGCGTGGTTTGCGTCATTGATAAGATGTGAGAGATCACCGTTGACCACGGATATTTTGGAGTGGGCTCCATGAGTTGGCTGAAGAGCATTGGACTCGCGGGTCAAAGTTTCGGAAACCATGCTAGGAATCCAAAAGGAACGACTCCAACGGTGCTTTGCGTACGGATTGGAACAAATTATTATCAAAATTAGAACTTTATGCCAATATATATTGCGGTTGGACTACGCATCACTCGCCCACACGGCACGCCGGGCGTGGCTGAACATTGATGTTTTCAAAATTTCAAAGCCGTGCACAGACGCAATTCTAAGCCACTTATCCACTCTTCTCCAGACTCTCTTCCCGCCCTTGCAGCGTCTCCACTCGGTGATATTGTCGGCGCTACTTTGCTCAAGTCAAACTGACCCTGTCATTTCCGAGCAAGAAAAAAACCCCCAAAGTCACGTAATTGCCTTCGGAGAGCAACAGACCTCGGTGGAACAAAAATGGAAGAACTTACTTAGGACCTGTGCAGCTTACACGTAATTAAGGCCGTGATTACATTCTTACCAAGCCATTGATTTAGAAGATACCGCCTTTAATTCATTATTTAACCTCGCCTATATTTACGAGCTGAGTTTTGAAACTTACGCTATGATTGTGGAGTTTCTGCTTCTATGCAAATCGTTTCCGTGATATCAAAATATATCCACCTTCGATCGTGACTAAAATAATCTACGTATCTCGATGGCTGTTCTTTACCGATGTATCATTAGTTGCATATTTATTTGAGTCCTTAATAGTAGTCTTGCAATAGTAAATGTAGACCCTTCTCGCCTGCCTTCACTTCATATTAATACCTGCAACATTCAATTGCAGAAATGCAAGGATCTTACGGTTGTACAACTCACACGTCAGGTAATCAGTGTTGAGGATAGAGATAAGAGACTGAATAGTATATCTAGTATCATTGTTCGCCAACAGTCCATATTTGAAGCAAGATTCTATGCCGTTCTTTCTTACTCAACCTGCACAGCACCATTGTTCTTTTCATCCATAGTGTCCCTGAATGTTACAGTTGGAGTCCATCCTATGCTCTTCCTCGCATCAGTAACTTCGGCATACAACTCATCCACTTGCTCCAAAGTGAGTCCCTTTGTCTCATAAATCATGAAATACACGAATGCAATACAAACGAAACAGCAGCCGCCCCACACGAAGAAGATTTTGGATTGTAGGTTTGCGTTGCCCGGGCCGTAGTTCACGAGATATGGGGTGCTATAAGCGATAGCCCAATTCAGCATCCAGTTTGAGGCAGTCGTCATCGAAAGAGATTTAGCACGAACTTTGAGAGGAAAGATCTCTCCAGTGACGACCCTGCTCGGCAGAATTTTGTTAGCCAGCGATCAAAAAAAAAATAGCTAAGGGGGAATGGAGTTCGTTCCGTACCATGCAACGGGACCCCAGGATGCTGCAAAGAAGAAAATATAGAAACAAATAAATGCGATTGCTCCATTCTGAGCTGGAAGGTTGTGTACAATGACGTTTCCAAGAGCGTCTTGGCCGGTAGTGGTTGTTCCTAGGATTGCGACGATGAATTGGCATACACACATCCCGACCGCTCCCCAAAGAAGAACAGGTCTTCGTCCCCATTTGTCGATGGCGTATAGACCTGGCAATGTTGAAACCACGTTGACACAATTTGTGATCAAGCTAATGATGAATGAGTTCGTAAATCCGGAGTTTTTGAAAAATTGCGTTCCGTAATAAAATATAAAGTTGATGCCAGTAAGTTGCTGCAGACTTTGAAGAAGGCAGCCAGTAAGGAGACGTTTTAGGAGGTTCCCTTTAAAGCAATCTGCGTAGGTTGCCTTCCCTAGACTCTGCTCATATTCATGATTTGCTTGAATCTCAGCAAGCTCCTCTATAATAGCCGTGTCGTCCTCTTTAAGGCGCCTAATTTTTGCGAGAGCTTTCGTTGCAGCAGGAAGGTTGTCCTGCTTGATGAGGTATCGTGGCGTTTCCGGGAGAACCAGCATACCACTAACAAGTATGATTGACCAAGCAAATTGTACTGCAATAGGGATGCGGTAACTCCCAGTGTCCTGTCGATGTTGTGTTGCATTGTTAATAATAGAAGCGAGTAGAAGCCCGACAGTGATGGCAAACTGGTATGATCCAACGATTACACCACGAATCCACTTCGGGGAAATTTCAGACTGGTAAAGCGGAACTACAGTCTGTGTTAGTTAAGCAGACTAATCGAAGTACTCTGTCTTTGACTTACTCATTGCTGAGATCAATCCTACTCCAAGTCCTGCAAAGAAGCGACCGGCAAGGAATAGAGGTATATCCATAGCAGCAGTTTGCAAAATGACTCCAACGCAGAAAACGACATTTGAGGCAATCAAACCCCAACGGCGACCAATAGTGTCTGCAACAGGGGCTGCTCCAAGCGCACCAAAGAAGGTGCCCGCAGAGAGAATCGAGACAATAGTGGCTGACTGAGATGCGGTTACATCTAGATGGCCTTTACTATTCACAAATCCTGTGGAAAATGTGTCTTGCCAGAAGGGCATGGCAAGAATGCCGCCGATTGTACCAGTGTCATATCTTTGGTTGCGTTAGCCCCGGTCACTGTTATAGAACCAACGTGGACAATCATGCGGAAACTCCATGACTTACCCAAACAAAACCCCCCCAAAGGCAACGAATAAGCCAATCGCAATGGCTGGCCATGACTTTCCAGGAGTGCCTTCAGGCTTTTTTAACAAGATGCCCATATTGAAGAAAGCCCAATTCGTAGAAAGTATGTTCTCGAGATTTATTGGTAGTGTATGATTCAACAATGGTTGATTGACAGTTTTGAAAGAATATCAAAGTGCGAACGAATATACCTTTATATAGTTGGATACGCTTTGACTCCAACAGACAATGCATACTCAAGTCAAGAGCATATCCAACACAACAGTCGAGCAATTGACAGAGACCATGCTGGTCCTAAAGCAGACAAGGAGAGTGGGCTTCCTATCAAATGTTCCCTTGGCGTGCGGAGAAGAATATCCCGACCCTCTCAGTTTGCGGAGATAATTTTTCTCCATGGGGTATATGCGGAGTAGTTGTGGAGACTGGGCTGTGAGTTTGAGGCATTTACACAATCTGGGGACTACGCAGCACGGCAGTGATCATCGCCTTGAACAGAGTCAGAGATCGACGCCTCGTGGTGGCATGTCCAGAGGGTCTGGATCGTCCTCGGTTATCGCTATTACCACCGAAGTCCGCGATGGAGAAGGGGGGGCTAATTTAGTGTTTCGTCGCCGTTGGAGAAGCGGGGGTACGGGGTAGGATTGGTGCGTGGGGGACCTCGCTTGTCGCTGATGCTCTTCCGATCTCCGCTAGCTCCCAGCTAATGCCGTCCTTTGTTGCTTCTATCAACAACGTTGAAATTCATCAACTAACGACGGCTGAATTTCAAGGCTGAATTTTCAACCAATGCAATGTTTGATTTCATAGCTTGGCCGCATAGTATACGGTGTCCCTATTGCAATTGCATAAGAAGTTTTTCTAGGCGCCGCACTAATGCCGAGAATCTGAGACCAGACGCACGCCACAACTTGACGGACAAGTTGATCTCTGGGTTTGTTATAGACGACCAACCGAAGACCAGGCAACCGGGATGGATACCCTTGATTACTCACTTGGGCTAAATCAGTAATCCGCTTGAACCCCATATTTCCCCATCTTTACTACTGTATGAGCGGCGGGGCACTTGCGACATCTGTCCATCATGTGTTTAAGTGCTCCGCAATTATATCTAAAGTTGACATCTAGGACAATCTAAGTACAACATAAACGTCGGGGAAACATCTCGGGGGAACATCTCGGGAGAACATGTCAGGACATTTTGACTTGGGGGAAGCCAGACAAACAACTAGCTGTAAAGACTAGATATATAGTGTAGCTATAAAGACTAGCAACATGCTCTCAAATATCTCTGGTTTGAGTACACATTGGTTCTACTGGTTCATTCTAATACGACTTGGGCCTCTTTGTCACGTCTTTGTTGATATCACTCTGCCATGCGATCCTTTATTTGCCGCACCATAGCCCTCGGGCTTTTGGTGCTACAGGTTGCTTCTGCAAATACTTATACAGAGCTCTATCGTCCTCAGTATCACTTTACCCCCGCGAAAAATTGGATGAACGATCCAAATGGGCTGGTTTATTACAATGGCACCTACCATATGTATTATCAGTATAACCCAGGAGGGATTACCTGGGGAGCGATGTCATGGGGACATGCAACCAGTGGTGATCTAATCCACTGGGAGCATCAGCCAGTTGCACTCCTGGCTCGTGGTTATCCGGGTGAGATCACTGAAATGTTCTTCTCTGGCTCCGCGATCGCCGATACGCAGAACATGAGCGGCTTCGGTACTAATGGAAAAGTACCATTTGTTGCCATGTATACATCATATGTAAGCAAGCGGCATATCTTGGTCGGACAGTCTGCTAACTTCTTTATTTTCTTAGTATCCGGTGAACCAGACCTTGCCAAGCGGAAAGACGGTCCAGGCTGGCACACAAGCACAATCAGTTGCCTACAGTCTTGATGAAGGCATGACATGGACCACATATGACGCTGGGAATCCTGTCATTGCACTGCCGCCCGCTCCATATGAGGACCAGCGTCAAGAGTATCGCGATCCATTCGTTTTCTGGCATGAATCCACACAGAAATGGGTGGCGGTTCTGTCTTTGGCCAAACTCCACAAAGTAGTTGTTTACAACTCCGAAAACCTCAAGGATTGGACTTATGCCAGCGAATTTGGTCCAATGAATGCAGTTGGGGGGGTTTGGGAATGTCCCGGTCTCTTCCCTCTTCCCCTTGACGGAGACAATAACATCATCAAATGGGTTCTACAACTTGGACTCAATCCTGGCGGGCCCCCTGGTACCGTTGGCTCAGGCACGCAATATTTCGTGGGGGATTTTGACGGGACAAAATTTGTTGCGGACGACACTAATAACCCGGGCGATAACTCGACGATGGTGGATGAAACTAACTGGATGGACTGGGGCCCAGACTTCTACGCTGCCGCTACCTTCAATGGGCTTTCCATGACGGATCGATACATTATTGCGTGGATGAGCAACTGGCAATACGCCGCATCGATCCCCACAAGCCCTTGGCGGAGTGCTATGTCTGTTCCGCGGAAGATCTCACTTAAAACAATCAATGAGAAGGCAACCTTAATGCAGCAACCTGCTAAAGGTTTGGCCTCTCTAGAGACATCGGGCAGCTATTCAAAGCGCTGGAACCGTTTTCCAGAAGGCAACAAGAGATTACAACTCTCAGGGAAAACACTCGACATCACATTAACCTTTTCCAACTCTAACCCATCCTCAGCATTGTCGGCAACCCAATTTGGTATCATTCTCCGGGCTACGTCTGATTTAACACAGCAAACACGTGTTGGATACGACTTCGGCACCAGGAAACTTTTTGTGGATAGGACAAAATCTGGAAGTACTGGATTCGAGGATACCTTCGCAGATATATACTATGCGCCATTGACGGCAACCAGCGATGGCAAGGTGACAATGCAAATTCTTGTTGACTGGTCATCGGTTGAGGTGTTTGGAGGAGAAGGGGAAGTCACTTTGTCGACTCAAATTTTTCCAAACGACAGTGGCACTGATGTCTTGCTATTTTCAACTGGAGGAGCCACTAGCGGGGTTACTGTTAAAGCAAAGGCTCTCCGTTCTGCCTACGATGGATCAGTACCCCACCGTCATGCTCAAGCTTAATCTCAACCTTTACCTCAGGCTCAATCTCAAGCTTGTCAGAAACAACAGCCGCTCCAACTACATTTACTACGTTTGATTTCGGGTCTTAGTGGACGAACATTCGTTGGAGGTTTACGGCGGCAAAAAAGGCCAGGCAGTGATGTCTAATATGATTTTCCAACAGACCAGTTCCGATGGAATCTCTCTGGCTACCGGGGGGGGGGGGGGGGGGGGCGGGGGTGTGAAGTTATTATCAGTGGAAGTGCTGCGGATTTTACTGTGGTTGAAATTATCGCGACAGTGGTTGAGATATGGCGGTGGGGGCTGCACGATTACAGTCTTCCCTTGACAGGCCTATGCTATACTTGCTCATTTATTTTACAACCTTTTATGTGTAGTCGATTATTTTTTTTTGTCGACCATTGTGTGTGACACTTGTCCTTTTGTCAAGGAGTGTGTTGGTATTCGTATATGGATATAAGGGAGGGTACTTTTACAAAGTCCTTAGTATTGGCTTAAACACGTTAGGTTTAATTCCAACTATAAGAATGTTCCTCTCATTTCAGAGTCAAGGTTTTGTTCTTTTATGGTTTACTCTTGGAAAGTTTGCTATTGGAAACTCTAAATGCGGTCAATATTTAACACCGCTGCCCCAACAGCCTTGCCAATACATAGTCCCATTTATTTCAATATGGGCCTAAAACACGGTCTCTCAATATTAATCCTAACTTACCTATTGCCGGGCTAATGTTGGCGGCATCTCCAATCTTGAACAGCTCTGCGGTAATCGCAAAGCAGCGTCGTACATCTGGCTTAATCGTTGATCGAAGGCATGGGTCATTTGCACCTTTAAAGCATGCCATGGTTGTAATAAAAAGACTAGATACGGAAACGAATTCATTAGCACAGGTCAATTTTTGTAACACCCTTGGAGCCTTTTCAAAAGTGGCAAGCTTACTTAGCATAGATGCTCCAGGGATTATGCGGACAGTTAGGTATCACTGATGCCGCGGTTATGACAAAACCGAAGTAAGACTCAAAAAACCGTTCGCAGTTCGCCATTGGTGCTGATTCCAATGTTCCGGTACTGATGACACTGTAAACTGCTGGCCAATAAATACCTGCCAAGCATAGGTAATATTGCATCTGGAGAAATCTCGTTACAGCAATGACACTCGAAGTTGGGGAAGAGTTCACACTCTTAACAAAGTCGTCAGGAAGTGCTACCGCCACATCATGATGCTCGAAGCGTATACTTGGAGGAAGGTGATTGTGCCAGGTATCAAGTTGGTACGTGAGCTCCATGGCGACGACTGGAGAATAAAGCTCCTGGCCTTGGGAAATTATTACGGAACTGGTGCAACGGCGCATCATGCGGCACATGGCAATTTGTGCCAGAAAGTAGGCCTTAACAGTGTCCGAGGGCATTCCAAAGCTATGGGTAGGTCGCATGCTGTATAGTAATTTCCGTTGGTCCTCATGGCATGGCTGCCAAGAGGTCTGTACTCCCGGGAGGAGGATACGATCGTCAAATTTCCATATGTTGCTTTCAGGCATATCGATGTGGTATGAAAGGTCACTGGAAATTCAGTATCAGCATTGATCACAATCCGAAAAAAATCCAGAACATCGAACCTTTCAATAAGAAGTATTGACCAAAATGAACGTCTAAGCATATCGCTCTGCCTTTCATCATCCTCGAAAAGTCGACTAATCCTCAAATTAGCTAGATATAGACCACTAATACAGCGATGTTGATAAGTACCACTTGAGTATTGCTTGAGCCTTCGAGGACGCCATTAGAATGTAATCGTGGGCCTGGCATGGCTTTGCTATAAAGCAATAGTATACACTTAGCAGAATGAGGCACTGAACGCTCGTTAAGCTAAACTCAACGAGCACATTAGGGAGCATGAAAAGGGCTTTGCTAATATATCGAGAATCAGGCCGTGTGTTGTAGGCCGCTGTAAGTGATGAACACTGTGCGATAGAGCCAATGGCAGACACAAGTAGCAAAAGACAAGCGTCCGACGATGGAATAAGTGGACTAGTAAGCTTCTTAAGATAAAAGCCAAAGGTTTCCGACGAAAAAATAGGATACCAATGGTGCATCTTATCATAGAAAGCCCCGAACGCCCTAAGTACTTGAGTAGGAGCCCATTTAATTATCGTCGGTCCTCACTAACCTTACAGCATCCTCATATTGAAATACGAAGCCAAGTGCTTCATTCGGAGTCGACAACGCAGAAACATCAGTTCTCTCCTTGGCTACCAGCTGAGCCGCAAGTTTGGGATTCAGGTCGAGCAAGCACATCATCGACGGGGTCTGGATTGTCATAAAAGGAAATTCCTTTCTCCAGTGTCGGCTAATGATAGATTCGTCGAGTGGATACTCCCGTAATGGCGGCAATTCTGGAAGGTACCCGGGAGGCTCTTCAAAGATTCTAGCTTCTTGGCCAATAAGTCTTGTAGATACCAAGCCATAAAGATGGTCTAAGCGGTCCTTTATTGCAGAGATCCCTTCATCATGCCTACGAGGGAACCAACCTTTAGTAAGCTTACTCTGTGAGAACTGGGACTAGCATTACCTCGAAAGAGGTGAAGAAGCCGCACTTGCATAGGTGCATTGTATATCGTGGCTCTCACAAAAAGAGCAGGTTGGTTTTTGTTTATCGCATTTTGTCCTCCGAGATCGGCACACGTCGCACGCGACCGTGACTCGCCGTCTTACATTATGGGCTTCGGCCATTATTGCCAGATATAAATGTGCCAGGTGCAGTTGTTTGTATTGGTGCTTCGTGGTGTTAAATGCAGCACGCAAGTGAGCTGACCCTACCCCCTACCCCCCACCTCAAGGTTCAGTTATAGAGAGAGATTACGTGAACGTGGCCCCTTGAACCTGGATACCCGAGGCAAGTCCTCTCCAAACAAGACTCTTGATATAATCTGTCATATATGCAATGGCACCTCCGCGCTTTTGGGGAATATAAGAGGTGACGGAGACGCTGGATTGAGGAAGATCCCGGTATTTTGAAGTTATAGCATGGTGGGTGTAGTGGTGTTTACTTAATGCCTCACCGCCTTTGGCAGTACCCCCGCACTCCGTTATTGGGCCAAGCCACTCTCTTCTCCACATTTCGTCGCTTGAGGTCGGAGCCGAGGCATCCTCGGGCTTAGGAACTGGGGTAATGGCGGGTTTTCGACGACATTAAAGGCTTCTATATCTCCAATTCACCTTGTTTATACTTTCTTCTCTCATCTGTTATAGATTTCTTTCCAGAATCATCGTTTTACTTCACCATCACACGCTCCCAATCCCATTCTTCCAACCGTTACAATGCGTGGAATCCAAGTCTCCAAATACGTCGATGTAAGCAGCCATTCAGTCCATCTTCAACTTCCACCTTCCCCTCACCCGTCGAACATCTTCAAACTTCTACAAACCCTCAACTAACGCCCCCCCAGGGCCCCTCCGCCTTGACCGTCACAACCCACCCCA
>JPKE01002935.1:0-19335 GCA_000750995.1 Pseudogymnoascus sp. VKM F-4520 (FW-2644) | reverse complement strand
TTGTTAGGAGGGTTGTGAGGGTGGAGGGGGTGGTGAGGGGGGGTTGTGTGAGGTGGGTGAGGGAGGCGAGGAGGTGGGCTTGCATTTCTGAAGCGGGTTTGCCGAAGAGGTTGAGTTCCTCTTTTTGCTCTGCTGGTGGTGAGATGTGTGGCGCTGTGGTCGTAGTGCCAGTAGTCGAGTATTTCTCTATCGCAGCGCTCAAATCCTTCTCGTACTGCCTAGCCCTCACCCCAATCGCCTCGATATTCTGCCACGAAAACTCCCACTCCAACACCGGCGGCGGCGCAGACGTAACAATATCCCCCCTCGCCAACGGATGCTCAGGCTGATGCTCCCTCAACAACCTCAAACTCCTCCCCGCCTCAAACAAGATCAACATATCCTCCTCCTGCATAAACGCCGGCACCCTCTCCTCATCCAACACAAAATCCGGCGTCCGAATCTCCATCCCCTGCTCATCAATCCACAGCCTCTCCTCCGCCTTGACAAAGCTCTTCCCCACCCGTCCCTTGACGAGCGGCACGCCCGTCTCGCGCTGGATGCCGAGCCACTCGCCTGCGAAGTCGAGGAAAGGGCGGGAGACGCGGGAGAGGATCTCGAGGAGGATGGGTTGGGTGGAGTCGGTGCGGTGCGAGGTGTGGGAGGTGAAGTGGTAGAGGCTGGAGAGGAGGGCTTCGTCGGTTGGGGCGGAGGTCGTGGAGAGGACGAGGGAGTAGATGGTGGTGAGGAGGTGGGAGACGGGTTGGAAGAGGGATTGCAGTTTGAGGATGCTTTGGAGGGAGGAGGCGGGGATGTTGAGGTGGGATTGGAGGGTTGAGAGGACTGTTGCTACGGCGTCGGCTAGGGCGATGCGTCCTGGTGACCGGTGTTTGAGGTAGGTTTTGTCGGTGAATGAGCGGAGGGCTTTGGTGGTATTCCCGCATTGTAGGAAGAGCGCTGTGACGTCGTGGGTGAGCTCTGTGGTGCAGCCGGATGTACGGACGGATTTGAGTGTGCACTCAAAGGCGCTTGTCTCTTCGTTCCAAGTAAATAGCACAGAGTCACGGCCCAGGCCTAACGCTAGGAGTGACGATGCATATGTCGACCCGCTGACAACAACTGCATCTTGATTGTCGATTTGAAGTGGATTTGTGTCGTCGGCGACTGCGGCGTCGAATAGTTGCGGCCCTCCTTCTGAGATGTAGCAAGTTTGTGGTGCCTCCTCCCTCTGTTCATCGAATGCATCCCATGTAAGATAATTTGCGCTCTTCAGCTCTTCCTCCGGCGCAAAGGACCATATATCAACATATCCATCGCCTTCATTGTTTATTTCCTCGCCCCCTTCACTCAGAGGCGGCGGCGTGCTGGTGGAGATAATCGAAAGTTCCGGGCTTTCGAATGGGAAGTCAGGTAAAGCAAAGAAGCCGCCATTGCCTCCAAGGTCTGCGGCCTGGTCCGGTAGCTTCTCGCCGATATCTACACCTCATTAGCATGGACAATAAATTCGGTTGTTAAACGCTCCTACCTTCGAATTTAAGTTGCGAGAACAAGAAACTGTACGAGTCCTCTGACTCTGGAAAGTATCTCGACGATGCCCATAGATCTGGGATCGCAAAAGCATTCCCCGGATCTTCGCCGTCCTCCATTATGGATTTATGTTGACTCTAATGCTTCACTTTCATTCGGTGGACGCGTCTCGTCGCGACAAGTGATGCAACTGCGGTTGTTCCCGGCGCTAGTGTCGGCCTTGCATGGTGAAGCCCAAGGCTGAAGGCGCAACAGACAAAAACCCAAACAGATTTCCATCGGACCCTCGATCAGGAATCCAATTCCCTTCACACATGCAAATCAATTCGAAATTTTGCGCTCTATCTATTCATCCTACAGCTAGCGACACCTTTCAAATCCGATTGACTCTCGAAATGCCACCGCGAAAGAAGACTAGGGGTGGTGGGCGCATCGCGTCAACTCCTGGCCACGACGATGGGGATTCCATGGTTGTCGACACACCAGAAGAGGAGGAATCACCTCAAAAGCCAGCATATGATCCATTACAAGACCCATGGACGGATGAGCAAGAGACCTCCCTGTATAAGGGCATAATCAGATGGAAGCCAGCAGGTAAGACCCATGCTCCTTCCACATGGGAAATAGACAACAACTAAATGGTCTCAAGGCATGCACAAACACTTCCGCATGATCGCGCTATCAGAATACCTCCGGAATCACGGATACAAGGCGGACGTGCACACGAGGATACCTGGAATCTGGGAGAAGTTGGGCCGATTATACAACCTCGACCTCATCGATGAGCGCGAAAACACACTCGACTTCGCCGAGGACGAAACCGGAGAGGACAAATTCTTGGAATTTTCCTTGCCAGAAGATGAGTTCGGCGAGATGATGTGGATTCGGGGGCAAGTGTCCAGCGAGGCGCTCTCCTCTCCGCCGCAGATAAATGCGCCGCCGCCGGATCTCCCACCGCCTAAGAAGCGCAGGCGCGGCGAAGCCGCTTCAAACCGGGCTAGCACCGTCGAGGACACGGATGAGGCGCAGACATCTCCGCCGCCGCCTTCCTCGGCGACTCGGCCCGGTCGGGGCCGAGGCGGACGACGGGGCCGCGGGCGAGGGGTTGGACGAGGCAGAGAGTCGAGTGAGAGGCAGGCGAGCAAGGAGACAACAGCTGAGCCTACGGATCAGGAGGAGGTGGAAGAGACGGGGGATGATGGGGAGGAGGATGAGGCGGAGACAGCGGACGAGACCGCTGAGGACGGGAGTCCTTCTCCGCAACCTGCAAGCACAAGAGGTCGGGGCAAGGGAAGTAGGGGAGGCGGCAGAGGGCAAGTCAAGAGTCGGCGTGGAAGGAAGCGGGGTAAGTAACCTGGGTGGTACTTGTTTATATCATGTATATCTACTCAACATATCGACACGATTATATGAAGATGAGAATTTGAAGCTATATACTGGCTTCACCGTATCGGATAGAAGGCGCGGAATAACCAAACTCCGAGACGGTTGCACCCGGGTGTTATCATGTGGATGTATCTTTCCTTCCACCCGGCGGTGTTGATGATTAAAAGTCACGGTATAATTGCCTCCAGGATGGTCGATTTCGGTGATTCCGGGGATGTCGTACTGTATTGTACCATCCTGTAAATAATTGTAAGTATCAAATGACAAATTGTGGAGCTGTGGTATGCATGGAGCAGCCGCGTGTGACTGGAAAGGCGGCGGGTTGGAAAAGCCGAGGCTCAATCCCCAACCCACTCCGAAGCCGAAGACAACCAACTAGTAAATGACGCTCGGTACACACTCCTAAAAATATTACCGTGTTATATCTCATTTCAGAACCCTCTCCCCTTCTCCTCGTTTATATCCAAGTCGTGAGGCATGTTGAACGTGTTTGCAAAGAGCCGTGTGTCGTCATCAGCGCTGAGAAGTGGTTTACAGTCTATGCGAACGTCGAGAGTAAGTGGCGGACACGGGAGCTTCCAACAAGCTTGAGAGTCCCAAAGCTGATATTTTTTCACAGATAGTTACTCCAGCCATGACACGAAACAACAGCTCTCTGCCAGCTGGTATGTCTTCCTCGCCGCTCGAAGCGTTGCCCGCCCGCCATTGAGCACATGCTAATCCGCAAACAGGCTACAAAGAGGATAACTCGAAGGGCCCTATGCTCCGATATGAGGAGTCTCTCCCCAAGCTCCCAGTGCCAACTCTAGAGGAGACGGCGGCGCGCTACGTCAAGTCCGTCCACCCGCTCGTTTCGGCGACTGAGTTCGAGCACACAAAGAAGGTCGTTGCCGATTTCATCCAGCCGGGCGGTATCGGTGAGAAGCTCCAGAAGAAGCTGATCGCCCGCCGCGAGAACCCCAAGACAGCCAACTGGATCTACGAGTGGTGGAACGACGCAGCATACCTCTCATACCGTGACCCCGTCGTGCCATACGTCAGCTACTTCTACTCACATCGCGATGACCGCAGGCGGCGTGACCCTTCCAAGCGCGCTGCTGCCATCACCACCTCCGCTCTGGAGTTCAAGAAGGCAGTTGATTCCGGCACTCTCGAGCCAGAGTACATGAAGAAGCTCCCCATTGCCATGGACAGCTACAAGTGGATGTTCAACTGCAGCCGTGTCGCAGCCAAGCCGGCTGACTACCCCGTCAAGTTCAACCACGAGGAGCACAAGTACATCGCTGTGGTTCGCAAGAACCAGTTCTACAAGGTCTTCACGGAGGTCGATGGCCAGCAGCTCAACACTGCTGAGCTCGAGGCTCAGTTCCGCCGCATCTACGAGATCGCCGAGACCGTCCCAGCTGTCGGTGCCCTCACCTCCGAGAACCGCGACATCTGGACCGACGCCCGCGAGGTCCTCCTCAAGGCCCACCCTGCCAACGCCAAGGCTCTGGAGGCCATTGAGGCCGCCTCTTTCGTCGTCTGCCTTGATGACGCCGCACCCGTCACCCTCGAAGAGCGCGCGCACCAGTACTGGCACGGTGATGGCAAGAACCGCTGGTTCGACAAACCCATCCAGTTCATCATCAACGACAACGGAACCTCCGGCTTCATGGGCGAGCACAGCATGATGGACGGAACTCCCACCCACCGCCTGAATGACTACGTCAACGACGTCATCTTCAACAACAAGCTCGACTTCTCCGCCACCAACGTGCGCTCCTCCCTCCCCGAGCCCGCCCCCGTCAAGTTCCACGTCACCAAGGAAGTTGCCTCCGAGATCCACCGCGCCGAGAAGGACTTTGCCGATGTCATAGGCCAGCACGAGCTCCGCGTCCAGGCCTACCAGGGCTACGGAAAGGGCCTCATCAAGAAGTTCAAGTGCTCCCCCGACGCATACGTGCAGATGATCATCCAGCTCGCGTACTTCAAGATGTTCGGCAAGAACCGCGGTACCTACGAGTCCGCCGCTACCCGCCGCTTCCAGCTCGGCCGCACCGAGACTTGCCGTACCGTGTCTGACGACTCGGTCGCTTTCTGCAAGGCTATTAGCAACGCCGACAACGACTCCAAGACTACCGTTGAGCTGTTCCGCAAGGCGATCAACTCGCACCTCGAGTACATCGCTGCTGCATCTGACGGAAAGGGTGTCGACCGTCACCTGTTCGGTCTTAAGAAGCTCTTGGCGCCCGGAGAGGAGCTGCCAGCTATCTACAAGGACCCAGCGTTCTCGTACTCTAGCAAGTGGTTCATCTCCAGCTCGCAGCTGAGCTCCGAGTACTTCAACGGCTACGGATGGTCGCAGGTTGTTGACGACGGATGGGGAATCGCCTACATGATCAACGAGAACAGGTAAGCACATTCTGGAATTCTAAATTTGAATAATACTGACTATATACAGCTTGCAATTCAACGTTGTCTCGAAGGGTCTTGGAAGCGAGAGGATGAGCTTCTACCTCAACGAGGCGGCTGGTGATATCCGCGACCTGATGCTCCCAACTCTTGAGGCGCCGAAGGCTAAGTTGTAGATGTGGATTGAAGGGTGCTAGGAGCAGCAGGGTGTAGATGGACGTAGATGCTGGTGATGCGATATATATCCTCACTGTGGTTTTTTGTATATTATGGTAGAAAGCGTATGGGATGAAGGCATGGGACAAGCAATAGATAGCTTATACATAAACATCATCCATTTGACTGCATAATAGCAAATTCATTTAACTTTCAGAAGTGGAACACACTCATAAAACAAATCCGCTTCTGTGGTCCAATGGTTAGGATTCCACCCTTCCAAGGTGGAGGTTCGTGTTCGATTCACGGCAGTTGCAATTCGCAAAATTCGCAAGATTATTTTTTGGAGTTTTTTTTTTTTCATTTTATAATGCGCATGGGGTTCTTCACATCAGAAAACAATACAAGGCCTCACAATCACAAAGACGGAAGACTGAAAATAAACATGCTAGAGTTATATATATTCTTGTACGCAAGTAAAACAGGCTAGTCGCCGTATATAAAACGAGCGCGACGCATGTGCTGTGCTGTGGTATTTACTTCTACACTCCTCCGCTGGTCCCGTTATTCACAAAGGCGGTGCTTCTAACCCATACCTCCCATCACAGCCAATTCTTCATTCACAAACCATTATTAAAACCAACGAACCCGCCATAACCGCCCCCGAAACCTTTCCAGTTCCATCCTCTCCGGGATAATTATGCCTGGTCGGCCCCGGTGATAGCATCGTACTTCCCGCTGACAACCTTTCGTACACTCTCTATTCTCGTCCATCCGTTCCCCTCTCCTCCATCAGCACCCCTTGCCGCGTCCTCATCCGCGAATGGATCCGGCTCTGGGCTCTCTGGACCCTTCCCTTTCTCGTCTCCGGTCTTCCAGCTGACTCCGATCCCGCTCCCAATCAAACTTCCTGAAGGTACGGCGATCTCCCACTTCGCCTCTACAAGCCCTGGTAAAATCTGTTGCCCCTGGTCACCCAACAGACGACCTAGGACCTTCTTCGTGGATCCGGGCTCGAGCAGGACGTCGCCCAGGCGCCAGAAAACTAGATTCTTTTCTTTGACATGCGTACCCGACGGCCTCGTCTGCGCGCTGATCGCCTTTGCACCTTCGTACGACACGATCAGCGTGAAGTTGCTCAGCGTCAGCGATACGTCAGAGTATGCGGGGTTGAGCGAGTACTCGACTACGACGCCGAGTTTGTCACCAGTGGGCTTCCATGTCGGCTTGATGAGGAGCGGTATGTGCGAGTTAAGGTTGGAGGGCTCCGTGTGGACCTTGTATTTAAAGGCGCAGTTGGTCCGTCTGATCTCCGAGAGCTGAACGGTATATTCGCCCCGATGGTCAGGCAGTGTTGACTCGTTCAGGAACGCCTTGTTTGGCGCGATCGCTTCGAGACCGGCGAAGTTAAAGAGTCGGATTAAAGCGGTGTCTAGTTAATTGTTAGTTTACCCTCAATTATAGTGTATTGGTTTGCAATAACTTACCTGGTATTTCCGGTGCAGATACCGGGTGCACATAAGACAAAGCTATTTCGCCTATAACGGTAGCGGTTTTGATCTCGCCGTTCTCAGAAAGCAAGTTCACAGTTTCAATAACGGACGAATTGAGACCCGGCCTAGTCATCTCGGGATGCTTAATATGTCCGCCTCCTGCAGATGTCGAGGAACGTATCGAATCAGCTGATGAGCCGAGATCACTGGCCGTTGCTGCGAGATTGGCAGCTCGGCCAAACCCTTGGGGACCGGCCGGAGGTGCAGAAATGTCGGCACCGGGGCTACGCTGTGCGTCAGGTACAGCTGCTTCGGGCCCTGGGAGGTACACTGAATTTCTGACATCTCGGCGTCCTCGCACCGTGCCAACTTTTCGTGTAGGCGCTGGGAGGTTGGCAGAACGGAGCGTATTTGCAACACTAGATAAGGCAGCCTGGGCATCTGCATCTTCTTCTTGAATGGCTTGTTGTGCGATGTTGAGCTTAAATGCTGGTGCCGCGTCGTTCTCACTGTTTGCTTCCCTTTGAGCCTGGGATATAGCGTCGTTGGCGGCGGGCGGAACGGTGAAGCCCTCTGCATCCAGTTGGGCGGCGTTAGAGCCAGCACCATCAAGTTGTGGCGGCGGTTGAGGAGTTGCAGCGTCTATTAGAGATCCGTCTCCTGCTGAGGCTCCATTCGTGTCACGTGTGGTATCAGCAGTTCTATTTTCACCGTCGGCGGGAACGGGTTGAATGGGTGAAGGTAGTTTGGACGTTCTGGGTGACGTTGCTGGCGATTCTGCCACAGCACCTAGACTACTGTTCTGCCGCGTGTTGTCGCGTAGATTGCTAGACGAGGCACGCGGAGACGGTGCTGGCCGGCCGTCCCTACTCCGAGGGGGTGCACCAAGGGCAGAAAAGCCTTTGGATGGAGAGCTGGATCGGCCAAAAGATCCCGCATGTATGCTCTGCCGTCTTCGGTTCATTATTGTGCCAAATCGCTTTATCGTACTCTCTTTCTTGTGTTCTATGACGAGACGTTAGGCTGAACTTAGGCCCACGGGTTGATTGACTTACCAGACGACGCGTCATTTCTAGTAGAGTGCAAGCTTGAGCTGTCTTCAGTGGGCATCCTCGGCGGCGGAAGTGCTAGGTTGGCACTGCTAGCACTGACAGTGGAGCCGGTGCGAGCAGCAGTCGCCCTCCGCTCCAGTTTGGGCTTCCCCTGTGTAGCATTGGCGGCGAAATTGTGGATCTCTACCGCAGTTTCTACTTCTAATAGCGCGCTGAGAGCTGCCTCTGTCGATACTTTGTTCCTTTCAACCTGGTCCATCTCGTGGGTTTCGAATTGAGTGAGCACGTCCCGGAGATGGTTGAGGCGAGTCTCGTCGATCGCCTGGAGCTTCTCGAATATAAACGGGGCCTGCGATTCCCATTCTGACGTTACTGTGTTTAGTTTATGTGTTGCCTGCTGGGTCTTTGCTTGGTTGGCTTTCGGGCCCTTCTTTGCCAGTTTGTCCACAGTATCTTGAGCTGACTCATATTCTTTCGCCATCTGTGCCAGATGTCCTTGTATAGTGAGTACGGATGCCATCTCTTTGTTTTTCGTGGGGAAATTTCGCAGCGCCTGCTCCACATCCTTCTCTATTCCCTTTGAAAGTATTGCATGCGAGGTCGCAGTCTCATCGACCCAGGAGACTATCTGTGACCATGGGGCATTGAATATCCTACAAATCATGTCAGCTACGGTTCGCCGATCAGCAATTCGAGGGTTTCGCACCCCAACTCGGACGTGGTATCTGGAAGAGGTCGCCGTGCAAGCTTCTTAAGGCCTTGTACATATAAGTCCTCGACCTTCCGGCGCTCCTGATGGGGTGTTAGTGAGGTCATTGGAGTGATGTTTCCGGACAAACAAACATACCTGGAGCCAGTCCGCTATCTCCGCATTGAGTTTTCCCACGCGCTTTACGCGCTCACTGAAGATGTTGACTGCCTGTGAGGGTGGCAGCGACGCCTGTAGAATGTCAATTATGTCCCGCGCAAGCCGGTGCCAAAGGACAGCAATCTCACCAGCATTCCAGGATACTCCTGTCGCACGAGACCCTCCATTGCGAGGTCTTTGGATCAGTTTGCGATCTGTAGGTGTCTGGCAGCGTCCATAAGACAGTATCGGCTGTCAGCAGTAAGAATAGCAGGCGTGGTTGTGAGAGTCGAGTGCGAAGTAAAAGATGCTCATAATGTGTACTGGCCGTTTGTGTTGACATGGAAGCTCGTCCTTAATCGACCACCCATCGTTCTTGGCGTGCGGCCGCATTAATCCCGGTTATTGTGGCAATTACCCCACGAACTGAGACCCCTGTCGTGTCGCTTCGGAAAAATGTCAGGTTCGGAAGGGACTGTGGACCTCAACTCAAATTCTCATCCGATTGACATCGGATGAGCACTGAAATAATAAACGAGAGCAATTCGACTTGTTAATATTTTTGATTATTCCACTATTGGTAAGGAGTTTCAGCGTGCATAGAGCATAGCGTTTTGAAGAAAACCTCTTATATTCTCTCCTACGTCAAGGGTATCATATTTGGGTATGGCCGACGTCACAGACTGGAAATCAGGTCTTTCTGCCACAGTTCGCTTTGAGAATGTCGAAAACATGTACGTGTGCTTTCCATTTTTGAAGAAGAATTCTAACACTGCCTAGCCAAAAGGGAATAGAGGCTGCAGGAGAGCCGTCAAAGGCCAAGGCCCAAAAGGCTGCCTTCGCTGCTGAAACTGAAGCCTATAAGGACTCCCATTCCTTGGTAAGTCTGGCTAGTTGCTATCTCTATTACTGTCACTCTCATTACTAGCATAATTGTTGTTAAGGAGCTATGTCGTCATATCAGGCTGGTCCTGCTTTCTCTCTTGTGTGTGCCTCCTTTTTCCTCCTATATCAGGCCAAAAAGGGGAGAGAGTATCGGTTTCGTCTGCTTTACGCCATCACCCCTTAACAACACATGTGGTGCCAGCGTAGTGGTTAACGCATCTGGCTACTTCGCAAGAAGGAGCATTCACATAGTTGAATCTCACAGTCTCAGAAGATCAGCGGTTCGAATCCGTTGCACCGCAGTATTATTTTCATTTTTTGCTCTTGATCTCCTTTGTTTGGATCATTCACATGGGCCCAGCCAGTCAGAGTGGATCAGCGATCAAACCTCATCGCGCATTGTCTTTTTGCATGATTGCATCATCACCTTCTTGTGCTAACAAATACTAGGAAGCATACAACGCCGTCTGTCTCGCCCTCTCTTCAACCGCTTCACCAGCTTCACCTACCTCGCTGCCCATGCCCCCAGCACCGGAGACATCTTCACAACCCTCCACAACCATCGGCCCCTACCACCCCTGCCACCTTATCGCCACCTCCCCCGTCTCCTCCGTTTATCACCACCCTCATCCCACCACCCCCCTCGCCGTGAAGCTTATCACCACCTCGTCTCCAACTCCTCCACACAACCCAGCCCGTGAGGCCGCCATCCTCAAGTCGCTCACCCACCCCAACATCATCCCCCTTATATCCACGCTCCATGATTCCGACGCCCACCTCATCCTCTCCTTCCCCTACTACCCCCTAACCCTCGCCACGGCCCTCACCCTCCCCTCCCCCCCAAAACTCCTCCCACTCCTTTATGACCTCTTTGCTGGTCTCGCCCACCTCCACAGCAAAAACATCATCCATCGCGATATCAAGCCCTCCAACCTCCTCCTCACCCCTACCCGCCTCGTCATCGCCGATTTTGGCACCGCCTGGCATCCTAAGCTCTCCACAGACGAGCCACCCAACCAGAAATGTCTCGATGTCGGAACGGGTGCTTACCGCGCCCCAGAGACTCTCTTCGGTGACCGCAAGTATGGCACTGAGCTCGACATGTGGGGTGCAGGTTGTGTGGTGGCAGAGTGTCTGCGCGAGCCGCATACGCCACTGTTTGAGTCGAGAGGGGCGCATGAAGATGGGAATCAACTTGGTCTTATTTTGAGCAGTATGTTCTCTATCTATATCATATATTTCTTTACCGCTCCCTGCCCCTATTTCAACCCAGCTAACAACTACCAGTCTTCAAAACCCTCGGCACCCCCGACTCTTCTAGTTGGCCCTCGGCCGCCAAACTCCCAACCCCACCCTTTGAGATGTACGCCACTTTCCCTCCGATACCGTGGAGGGCGGTCATCCCCCCGACGTCGAATGCAGAGTTTGCAGGGAAATGGGATCAGCTGCGCGAGATTGTCTGGTGGCTTGTCATGTTCGAGCCGGGGTATAGGATGGAACCCGAGGCGGCGATGGAGATGCTTGAGATGGCCGGGGTGAAGGTTGGGGGACGTTAGGGCGTTGATACGGTGTTTATTCTCGATCTATAGAAGAATATATCCCATGCTCTCTCTATGTTTGCATATTTGCTCATCCGCTAAATACAACTCCTCGAAAGGACCCTAATGCCAGTACTTCGGTGCCACTGCCTTAGTTGTCAACCACGCCTTCTCCAGCGCCTCAACAACATCGTCCGGCAGCGGACCCTTCTCCAATTCTGTCAGGTTGCCCTCAAGGTGCTTTGTGCTACTCGCCCCAATTATAACAGCATCTCCTAGCTCTGCCTTCAGTTGTGAATGATGATGCAACCACCTGAGCGCAATCTCCGCAACGGTAAGCCCGTGTTTCTCCGCAACACCGTTGATGATATCCAGTGCGTCAAAGTAGGAGTCGTTCCAATAGCGTCCGCGGTGGAGAGTGCCTTGCCAAATCTTAGGATCGAATCGGGAACCCGACTCGAAGGTATCTTGATCTCGCGTGTAGCGCCCAGTCAAGAAACCGCCAGCGAGAGGCTGGAATGCATAGAGAGCGATGCCGTAGTGGCGGAGACACGGGAATAGTTCTGCCTCAACGGTGCGCTGTAATGCGTGATAGATGCCCTGGTACACGGTAGGCTTGATCCATCCATTCGCCTCGCAGATCTCAGAGATTTGTGCAACCTCCCAAGACATGTAATTGCTAAGTCCAAAACGTTTGAAATAACCCTCCTTATAAAGGTTGTTAACCTCGCGAAGAGTGTCCTTGTAGGGATGCTTTCGGTCAGGTCCGTGGAGATAAAACATATCAATTTTGTCAGCTTTGAGCGCTTTGAGACTCGTCATGAGGCCTCTGCGCACATCCTCTGGCGTATGAGTGTAGGGATCGTTTTGACCACCCAACTTTGTGCCGGCGTTTGGGTATAACTTTGTGTCCATAACAATACCTCGCTTCTGCCAATCGATGTCTGCGAGTATTCCCTCTGTTGTGCCGTCCCCGTATAACCGAGCACTGTCAATTTCGTCGTGGCCATGTTGCTGAAAGATGTCGACGATCTTACCTGCTTCCTCAGCAGTAGATACCCGGGAGCCTAACGTATCTGTAAATTGAAGTTAGCAATATGTGGCGCTTAGGGGGCGTCTCACTCACTCTGTTTGCCAAATGTCATAGAACCAAACACTATCTTAAGCTTTGGTGACATACTTGCGGTAAATAGATCGTATGGGATAGCCTTTAGACTTAAAATCAGATATGTAGGTAAATGGCAACAGAAATGTTGGCTGGTCAGGGGTATGTATCCCAAACGTGCGAAATTGGCGAGCAAGTTATAACATTCGTTGAAGGGCGAGGGTGAGAGTAATTATAGAAGCTACTACGGTGTTAGAAGCTGTAAGTCCACCTTAAATCCGTAAACAAGGTACGTCATATGGAAATACATCATTTTTTGGAGATATCATAGAGGAGGTTTAGATGCACTAGATTTGTAGCTTTTCTGCTAAAGTTTGAGGTCGATTCTACTGTAGTAAGGTAGGTAACGGGGGCGGCTGCTACCGTAACACATACCGTAGATTCTCCGGCGCTAATGGAGTAACCGTAACCAGGATGCATGAAGTAGAGTTAAGCCCTTGATAAGACCAATAATAACTATGCTTTGTGTACTACGATTCTTGAATAACTACGCTTCACAATAATTCAAGAATTTGTAAATATATTAGGCACACAGCTTTGTGCACATTCCAAAATTATGGCGAACCTGAGCACCCAATAGGTATAGCAACAGAATTAATGTGATGGTCAATTATAAGACCGGATTTCAAACTCAACATCTGGACCCGAGCATCTCTAGTGACATAAAAAACATCCCCTCCCAGTCCATACATACATATTCGCCAATCAACTGCCGGGTATCTCATAATCTCATTCTTGGCTCCATTTGGCAATAAAAACAGCCATGAGAGTATTCAATAACATAATAATCCAAGCCGCAAATCCCATCGCACCCTGAAAATCATGCTTGTAAATATCCCACAACAACGCCGCAACACCACTCACCCCTAAAACCACCAAATTCAGCATGAAAACCTTGAGGTAGTCAGGGCCCTCATCAATATGCACGCCCCATCCAAAGGACGCTGGAGCGGTAGACGCGAATATACTATGGTCTAACTTCCGCGGAATGCGGGGGAGCCAAATCTGATGGCGGGAGGGAGAGGAACAGGAAAATAGGTAATGCAGAAAGAGATCGGACGAGATAGGAAGCTCGTCCTCGAGGGGGCATGGGTTGTAGAGGTAGCGTTTTTCGTCGACTTCGATTTGTGGTGGGAGCGCAACGGGTTTGTGGAGAATGCCTACCCGGCAGCGGTCTTCGACTGAGAACTGTTGTGTGTGTTTAATTCTAATCTGAGGAAGGGATGAGAGTGGAAAGGGAAACTCACTCGAACATAGGAAACATTGACAGGCTTCAAGAGCCAGAACCGAGCGCGGAAGCTTCGAAGTCGAAGATAATGTGCTTTAACTATGCTAAAGAACTTGCCATCGGTGTCGATTGAACTTACGTTGATCTCTCCGAGAGTCTTTAAGAATTTGCCCGAATTAACACAAAGCTCAAAAAATTTGAAGTTTGATCGTGTTGGTGCGGTACTACTAGTGGAACCAGTCCCGATTAGTGGTTGGGGAGTGTTGGAGGAATGTCGTCTAGGAGCCGAGCCTGATTGGGCCATAGAATATGGAGAAATATTCTCTCGCAAATGGATGGGCATTGGCACGCTTGGTAGAGTTTGACTAGGTGCTTGAGAGCCGCCTGAGGGCTGCAAAGTTGCTGATGGGGAGCAGAGCAGCGAATTTATTGTTGGAAAGCTTCCACTAGAGTTGCTGTTGAAATCCATATAAAGCAAGTCACCGCACTCCTATAAAGTTGTGTTAAATTAATTCCTAAAATGAGATAGAAGGTAGACCTACACATATCCATTCGACTCTTTGAGATCCTAGCGGAATGGGCCGACGTAGTGACCTTCGAAGGAAATTTTTAACCCGCCTAAGAAAGCCTAGGTCTTTTGGTTGCTCTATAGGGACATGTTCGTCTAACTTCTCAATGTGAGACTGAGAAGACGAGCCTTCCAATGTTTGCTGCAATCGAGAGTTTGATTCCACAAAAACCTCGAGTTGGGTCCTGAAATTCTTGAAAGCTGTCGATGAGACGAGGAAGTCTGTCAGATTCTCTAGATTCGGCAAGTAGGGATCTTCATCATCAGAGTGGATATTCCCATTGCTTTCTTGTTTATCTTTTAGTCGTGTGTCTGCCTGGTCGGGGGTCTCTGTGGATTGTTGTTCTAGGAATCTTTCTAGAGTTTGTCTCGTTGCGGATCGTTCTTTGGTGCTATGAAAAGCAGTAGCCTGACTATCAGCACGAAGAGCTCGTCTCCGAATTATCCTACTGATGTATGCTCCATAATAGTAGACTATGTGCGTGGCACTCTTCTGAATTGTGCTGTCCGCTTCTGCGCGTAGTTCGGAAGCATAGCCCTTTATAAACCGAAGGAAATTTCGCTCAAACCGATTAGAGTCCATCACCATGAACCCTAGTTTCACACACCGCTGAATCTCCTCGCTGTTCCACAGGATTTCAGCAAACTCTTCTGCTGCTCCACCCACATCGGTAGGATCTAGGGATGGGACTAAAGTAACATGGCTTTGAAGGGAAGCGATACCTTTCGTATTCGAATCTTTGCACCATTTAAGCAGCTGTTTTAAGTCCATAGTTGCATAGCCAGTAGCCACATCCCAAGACATTACGGGAATGCCGGAATCACTGCCTTCGATTCTCTTAATCGCCCAAATGTATACTTTGCTTCGTGCGAATGAGCCCAGAGGGAGTATTTTAGGAATGGATCTAGTTGCTTTTTCCGTAGGTTTACCCCGTAGTAAATCTACATGGAGCCGAGCAAGAATAAACCTTATCCATATATAAGCTATAATACGTAGCAGGATGGGATAAAATACTTACCTGCCGTCTACTAGCTGAACGATACTGTCCTGTATTTCCGTCTGTAACTGAGGATCATACCGGATGCTCTTTGGTAGCTGATACACTTGGCCTGCACCGAACCGTGCCACGTCGGCATTAATACCTCGGATTAACAATTGGAGTCCGTGAAATGATTGATTGATCCTAGGGTTTAAACGGAATGTCGCCATTAAGCTTGTGCTAGTCGTGACCTCGCGCAAGCGCGCGTCGTCGCCAGCCGCACGCTCGATATTCGAGACCATGCGCTGCGGTGGGGCTGCGTACTGTGCAGCGGGCTGGACAATATTGGGATTCGGATTCCGGACATAGTCAAACTTTCTGTCCTCCTCTACCGGGATACGTTGCAGCCCGCCGCGGAGGGGATAATCGTACTCGGTGCTGCGTCTCCTGAGCTCTGGCGACCAGCGGTCACTGCGCCCACGCTCACGGGGGAGCGGCGACAGCGGCGCTGACAACATGGAAGACACCGACGGCGACATCGACGGCCCTCGATATAGCCTCTCCCTATCCTCGTCAAGATACCGTCTTGATAGCGGCGCTAACGACATGGAAGACACCGACGGCGACATCGACGGCCCTCGATATAGCCTCTCCCTATCTTCGTTAAGATACCGTCTTGACAGCGGCGCTAACGACATAGAAGACACCGACAGCGACACCGACGGCCCTCGATACAGCCTTTCCCTATCCTCATCAAGATACCGTCTCGGCGCATACCCACCACGCCCCCCATCGCTTCGCGGGTCCCGCTCATACGGGCGCGAAATCCTCGCCGCGTTCTCCCGCACCATCGCCTCCCTCAGCGCATCCTCGCGCATAATATCCTCGGCAGCATTCAGACGGCGCTGCTCCTCGCGAAAGCGAGCGTCGTCGTTAGCTGCACGCTCGATATTGGAGATCATGCGCTGCGGCTGGGCTGCGTACTGCGCAGCGGGCTGGATGATAGATGGCTGGACAATAGATGGCTGGGCAATAGCAGCGCGAGTGTCGGCTGCGACACTAAGGGCGAAAGCCTCCCTATCGAAGCCGGGGTTTCCGATCGCCGGGCTGGGCTGCCCGCGGGGGCGGTCGAGGCGCGGGACGTCAGGGGCGTAGGAGACGCTGCGGCGGCGCTGGGTGCGGTCGACAATGACGAAGTCCTCGCTGCGGTTGTGGTAGTTGCCTTGCTGGCGCTCGCGGGAGCGCTCAAGCGGGCGGTGCGAGCGGGGGTACTTGCGGCCGCCAGAGCGGGAGGAGGCGCTGGTGTCTGGGGTGCCTTGGCTGTCGTAGCAGCTGAAATCAGAATTGGAGTCTGATTCTGAGTCGCTAATGCTGCTTGAGTAGTCGTCTGAGTTGTCCATTATGCGGACTTTAGTGCTGGCGCCTTTTCCACCCTTTGGCGACTTGTGGCTACTAAGGTGCTGGCCTTGGACAATCATACTGATAGTAAGCGTGTTATTGTCCTTAACAGGTTTAGGAAAAGGGTTTCCTTCCCGCTGTTGTTGTTGGTAGACGCCCTTGTTGTTCTGGGGCATGTACTGTCCACTACCCATTTGCAGATGTTGCTGTTGTTGTTGTTGATGCATCGCCTGTATCTGCTGCGCCTGTTGCTGCTGCTGCTTCTGAAAGATCTGTGCCTGCTGCATATGCAGAGCTTGTAAGCGCGCTTGCTCCTGACGTTCGCGGTATAGCTGGATAATTTCGATGCCCAGGAGCGGTGCGCGCTTAAGATAGATTGTTATAGAGGTAGTCCCCTTCTTGCCTATCTTTAAATTGGTAAATTCCTCGCAGTGAAGCTGGGCGAGGACCTACTCGAAAATCTGGCCCTCGCGCTCGGTCATGATCTTGCTGTTGAGGATGTTGGTAACCTGCGTGCTCTGGTTTGGGAACAGACGGGCCTTCTTCTCGGCGATAGAGAGTTTGCCAGCGTCGAGCTTCTGGATCGTCTTGATGATCTGATCCGTTGGGTAGGATTCCTGGTTGATTGTGACCTTAGCCCAGCGCTCTCGCTTTTTGGATTTTGAGTCGTCCTTATCTTTGCTGTCATCATCATTGCTTGGGAGAACGGTGAATACTTCATACGAGGTGAGCTGCTTCTTACAGAAGGACTCAGCTTCTGTCTTCTCAGGACGTATGTCATAGATCCGGGTGTAGGCGTTAATAATAGTGTCTGCACGGTAAGCAGGAGCAGAACCACCCTGCTGGAAATTCTGTAGATACTGAGAAGCATACTGCTGTTGTGGCTGCTGAGATTGCTGAAGACGATTCATAGGAGGGCCACCTTGGACCATTCCAGGTGGTGCTTGGAAACCATGATTAGGAGGTGGCGACGGCATGCGATCACGGTTGGCGTTGGCCGCCATTGTTGCGGTGTCCGGTGGATGATAGGAGCCGGAGGCCATACGAGGCAGGAATATAGGCCAGCACTATCGACAGTTGCGGAGGGAAAGAAGGCTTCGCTGAACGAGGGCGGAGCCTTGGGGTCTTATATCACTTGGATGTGTATACACACGAGGCTCGCTCGATGGACGCTTAATTCCGACCAGCAACGCAAAGAGCTGTATTCCTAATTCTCGATGCCCTTGTGGACTAGTGAAACTAGACGCATCTTGAGTAGGACCAGACATAACAAAGGGTTTGGCGGTGAGGAGGCAAGGCTGGCCTTTGGTTCGTTGGGTTACGCAACGACTACACAAAGAGGCGTCTAGATGAGGGTGCAAGGCTCTAGGTAGCCAGGCCTAACCAATTAGTGCAATTCCTATCCTAGTAAAGGTCACATAACTGATGAGGATCTCATTCAGCCACCATACCTTTAGCCACTATACCTTCAGCCACCATACCTTCAGCCACCATACCTTCAGCCACGATTCCTTCCCCTCCTCCAATAGAGTGACCATCATGCCGTTCCAGATATACAAAGCAGGAGTGCGCCGCGCGCGGACAAATAGACCAGTAGAAGACTGAGCTATACAGCTGTAAGCTATAGAGTATAGTAAGCAGTTCGCTAGGAATACCATTGCTGTCTATGCATTCATCCAAACCTTCGATAATGATATGTAGTTTAGAGCAATTGTTAAAAACAGAGGGCGAGTATAGGCTCTGCTTCGTTCCTTGAAGCCAGTTGGTGAACTCGGATGATTCGATGAACCACAATCCTGTCCCTAGCTGTCTTCTGCTAACTGAATTGAATTGTTGAGCCAGAAAATTGGTTGACGACCGCCAGTCTATAAAATCGCGATATTGTTGGGTGGCCTGGCTTTTCTGTCCTGACTTGACTATACTTGTAGTTCCGTCTTTAAGACCTTGAGATAGTTTGCTTCTCTAGTTAGTCGTCCTGTTTCTAGCTCGCGTAATATACTTAAGCTTTCAAGTGATTTATCTCAAGTGCGATTTGCACGAGTGATTTTAGTCGCTCAACTCTCAACAGTATGTGAAAAACTTTTTCGCTGCCTAAGTCCCTCACGAGCCTACTTACAATCGTCTCCAATCCATTAGAAGCGGTCGGTGTCAATTTTGACTGCAACTGCTCAACTGTAGACCTATACTGATTAATAGGTTTGTCGACAAGAGCTTGCACCAGCGAAAACCAAGCATCATTTGAAGGCGCTTCATCAGGGAGGATTATTAGGATTTTGAGAAGCTTAGATATTTCGATTAAACATCGCGCAGAATCCATGGATGCGTCTTTCGCATCGTCCAGGGGTTCTTAATTAAGGCGGTAAAGCTGTACGATAATAGAAAAAGATCTTCCCATCTTTGAAGGTCACAGTCTTCTATCCTCAAATTAGCCTTCGAAGAATCATCTCGTGTTAGATACTGGAATCTTACGGCGCTGGAATGTTAGGGGCGGTCCGGCCTGGACCTAACGGTCTTGCGACCGTTTTGCGACACAGCGCTAGCTTTATCTGTGTTGATACCCCCATCACCTCCTCGCGAAGTCAGCGAAACGACACCATGGTTTCCAGGCCCTCCTCAACTTGTGGCTAGATTGGAATAGCAAGAAAGTTGTCGTGACGAGTGTTTTGTAGACGAAGGGTTGAGCACACAGAACAGAACGGTGGGCTTGGGGTGGATTTTCGCTCAAGGTTCATGGGTGTT
>JPKE01002934.1:0-77071 GCA_000750995.1 Pseudogymnoascus sp. VKM F-4520 (FW-2644) | reverse complement strand
CTCTGGCAAAGCGTCCCGTTACGCCATCCGTCCCGTTACGCCACGACTTACGTTAACCTAGACCTTAGAATTAAACAAGTACTGTCTTCTACAATTAAGCCTTAAAACACTAATATCTATAAATTTGTATTCATAGTAATTAATTTGTGTCATAACTTATTGTAGTTAACTACTCTTATTATATATGTAATTTAAGACATTTTGCAAATAGTAATTGTAGGGTGGGTGGTAATTCAGATATTAATCGATAATATAAATAAATACCTTATGTGCGAAGATTACCTGGTGTAAAATGATTATTAAAGTACATCGCGGTATAGAGAGAGAAGTTACGTTCGCTAGTAAAGTGTTGCCTTAATTAAGAATTTCAAAAAGTAGTAGAACCTCTGTGGACTGAAGTTCAGCTTACTGCGGAAACAAATTACTTAGTATTTCACTTAACTATGTTAAGTTATGCCTTGATGATATCCCTTACTTCCATGCTATCTATAAGCGCCGTGCTTAGCTCAATCTTCTTCCTCTATGCCATCAATATCAATCGCATCTGGATTCGCAACTACAGCCGGTTCAACAGCAGCTTTGACCTGCGGTGGGCCAGTGCTAGCAGCAACAAACCCCACAGGAGCACGTGCTTCTCGTTCCAGGGCTGCCATGGCATCTTCGTGATTGTCGTCGCCTTTACCATTGGGGCTTGCATGACTCCTTGCCAGAGCTTGGGAAGCAATAAAGTTGACGTCTGTGTTGTACTGGGCTTGTACGCTGCGTTTGATGCGGAGCATTTCCTTAAACGTATCCTCATTTCCATGTTGAACTTCGAAAGCTTCCCATTTGGACCAGAAGGTCGGACTCGTTCGCGGATCGCAGAATTGCGAAGCATGTCCATATATCGCTCTCGCTCGATCAATCTCACCCAACCTCTTCTCCATATCGGCAAACTTCAAGCACATGTCTCTGGCATCGCTGTCAGGCAGGGCAGCAATGGCATGCTCGTAAATAGGTCTCGTGGATGGCAACCCAAAGTTCGAGGCGGATTTCGTAATATAAAAGTTGAACATGTCTGCGCGATCTTCATCCGAGACTGCTCTTGTGGCACGCTCATATATGCGCATTGCATGTCGTGCTAAGCCTCGGTCCTCCTCAAGGTTACCATACATGAGATACAGCACTTTGGCGAAGCGTGGAGGGCATCCTTCCACAGCCTGCTCGAAAAGATCCCGTAGCCGTTCGATACTAATTTTCCGGTCGACAGCCTTGGTGAGATATAAGTTCCAGAGTTCAAAGGCTACCGGATAGCTGAACAAATCCAAGCCCCGTTCATAGATCTTGAATGATTCTTCAAAATATTTGCTTTCCTCCAAAAGGTTCGCATAATTGACAACTGTCTGAGGTGTAGCGATTCGAAGCTCAAATATTCTTTCATATATGTTCCGCGTCTCCTCAAGAGTACTGACACTCTCAACAAGGTCGACATAAAAGCTCCAAAGCTTCCAGCTCTTGTGAACTCGCTGTTGTGGCGAGAGTGATTCGTCGAAATAATCCACTGTTGATCGCTTCGGTGCTTGTACTGCTTTGGCCATGACATTGACGGCTCCTTCGAAATTCTCATTTCTCAACTCCATCTCGGCCCACTCTATCCACAATTCTGCTAGCTCTGCTACTGACTTGAAAGGGACCTTTACGGCTTTCTCCAGTATAAGCCGAGCGTCTCGCAAATCCCCGCCGTCCTCATAGAGCTTAGCATAATTGACCCAAAGTTCGTGAAACTGGCCAATTGCTTTCTTCGGCTGCACCGCAGCGATGGCGTCGGTATACGTCTGGACCACTTCACGCTTGTTGTCACCCCAGAGAGCAACTCGTTTCTCCCACTCAGGCACATTGTTGGGGTTCTGCCGCAATAGGACATCATTCACGAGGAATGGCCGCCGGTCCATTAATTGCTCGAACCGCATCATTCTGATATCCAAATCAAAATCTGTGTCTTCATCCACAACCCCTTTGCTTGAGCGATTGGCCGCAGAGTCCATCAGTGCCCCAATGACTGATTCTTCGAATTCTGTGTATGAGTCGAAAACCAGCGTGAAGTCGCGAACAGTCATAACTGTTATTATTGCCTCTTCAAAAATGTCCCTTGCCTTTTCAAAGCTTCCACGAGTGATCCAGTATGTAGCTAGACCAGACCATAGCTTGCCTCTTTGGTCTGAAAACCTCTCGATGCCACTTCTGATAATGCTTTCAACATCAATGCCATATTCGTATCCCGTTTCTACGAGCCTGGCATGAGTAACGAGGAGGTCGATCATTTCATTCCAGAGCTGGTAGTGCCCCTTTCCATGCTTGCTTCGAAACCTAGTATTGTTGAGAATGTTCATATACATCTTAATCGCCTCCGTGTAAAGCCTCTCTTCGACTAGTAGTTCGATGAAGTCCTCTGCATCTTCCGGGTGTATTTGCATATATCGTCGCCAAATTTTAACAGCTGTCTGTCCAGTCGCGGAATTTGCGAACGGTCGGTAAAGGGCCCATATCTTGTTATGTTGAGTGATTGGTAGCGCTCGTAGCGCTCTATCGAATGTGCGGCGTGTGAGTGTTACAAGTGGTTGAAGTAATAGGAATTGAAGATACATCTCCCATATTTTAGGCATTTTGTTTAAGAGAACAAGAGCCTTCTCAAACAATGAATTCACTTTCGCAAATTCTGCGGCGAAGATGGCCGGGTTGAGCTTTCGCAGGTGCTTTGTTCTGATAGAGAGATACTGGTACAGTTAGCATTGTCTGGAATAGTTTGTAAGTTATTATCCTTACCATTCGCCATAGTTTATATGACCGCGGCAACTGCAAGCATGCACGTTCGAGAACGTACGCTTGTTCGTGTAAACTCCCATGTCGCAACTTGAAATTTATATATCCCAGCCATGGCTTGATGCTTTCAGGGTCGCGGAGTATATCTTGCTCGTAAATCGTATCTTCTTCAGACTGCCTCGATGTCAATAATGCCCAGCAGCCACGAGTGAGGGTCATACATACAATGAGATACAGATCAGGTTGTCCTCGCGAAGCCTTTCCGCGCGCCATTGTACCGGTCATTATTTCAGTCTTCACCCACTTTACGCGCAGGAAATCCCGCGCCGGGCGCGCTGATGATACTTAAGAGAGTCCTGTGTCAATGTCCTTTCGATGATTGATATTAAAGCTAATGAAGCTATAATTCTGAGGACGCGCGCGGCACAAGACGAGTGCGAGACAGTTTGGGCATTGAACACAGGCGCTTACTACGCTAAACCGTATCGGCTAGGCGGTGAGGCAGTATCCCTGTTCCAGCAACCGCCTTATCTTGGGAGCAACCCACCGGGCACGTCCAGCTTGCTTGTATCGTGCATTCGAATAATGTCCGCTGTAAACAACTCAGCGAGACAATCAACCTTAACTGGAGGAATTATTTTGCCGTAACGGCCGTTGAACTCTTTTTAGCGATTTATATTCTTTTTCAGAATGTCGGGAGCTACGGTAATATAACCTGAGTGCTCAGTGTCACGAAATGCTGGCTAACGCAGCTCATTTTAGGACCGAGAGGCTGTCTTCCCTACGAGGCAAACGCTGGGGTTGATGAAGGCCAAACTCAAGGGAGCTGAGACGGGCCACAGTCTATTGAAACGCAAGAGCGAGGCATTGACGAAGCATGTATTCCTTACCCTGTGGTCTTCAATTTTGACTAACAATAGACTCTAGACGTTTCAGAGGTAGCATATAATGAGTCGCATCTCGACACTCCGCTGACAACCCCTGCTAGAGATAACCCGTCGAATTGACGAAGCCAAGCGCAAAATGGGACGAGTTATGCAGATAGCGGCATTTTCACTTGCAGAAGTAACTTATGCTGTTGGCGGCGATATTGGTTACCAGGTTCAGGAGTCTGCTAAATCTGCACGCTTTCGTATCCGAACGAAGCAAGAGAACGTTTCTGGCGTTTTCCTGCCTGCTTTTGAAAGCTATACGACGGAAGGAAACAATGATTTCGGATTGACGGGTTTAGGAAAGGGGGGGCAGCAGGTCCAACGGTGCAGGGAGACGTACGCCCGGGCTGTTGAGACGCTGGTTGAACTTGCCAGTTTACAGGTACGCCTATTCGACAGCCTCATACGAGCGTATCTAACACTCGACTTAAGACAGCTTTTGTTATATTGGATGAGGTTATCAAAGTTGTAAACCGCAGAGGTTCGTTCCATTGTAACCCCCTTCCGGATTCTGTTTTGCTGACCGTCATAGTGAATGCCATGTCTGTATATGTCATTTTACCGATCAACCCTGGCTAACCGGTACCAGCGAACATGTCATCATTCCACGTACTGAAAATACGATTAAATGTTAGTTTAGGCAGTCTTCCCACCAGCATTCGAGATGATAACGTTAACCCCTCTTAGATATTAATTCCGAACTCGATGAACTGGATAGAGAAGAATTTTATCGGCTTAAGAAGGTAGGCTTGGAGCCATATAAAGTATTTACGTTGTCTTACACTAGGTTTAGGTTGCGAACAAGAAGCAAAGAGACGTCGCCGCAGCCGATGCTGAGATGGCAGCAAAGAGGGAGAAAGACAACGTTACTGACAACACCGACGACGGACTCTTGGGCAATGCAGATATTCTTGGAGAGCAAGAGGATGCGGATGTCATTTTCTGAACATGGTTAATCAGCTTTGAAATGTGTTATGGATGGCAATCCCTGTCATATAGCAAGCTAGCGTCTGACGGCACACATTATAAGGTTCTTTGTGTTGTTCATAAAATCAATTTTATAACCATTTCTTTCACTGCCTCTGATAAGTGACCTTTATGGCCTGGCCAGTCTCACCCAGGGCCACACCTGCTGTGTTTTCCTTCGCACTTATGGCACCCGCCTCAGCCTCATATTCGACGAAGGCAATACCACGGCGACCTGGGACCAAACGAACTTCACGGAATCCTTCGAATCTTCCAAAGATGCTGGTTAAAGCATCAATATCGTACTCATCTGGAACATTCTGTACGAAGAGGATCTTGTTCGGAGGGAGATATTCATCTGGAACCACTGCACTGGTGGCCGCATTTGAGGAACGTAAGCCAGCGCCCCTTGTTGCTTTGATAGGTCGAGAAGTCATATCTGCAGCACTGCCAGCAGCTGCCGCTGCAATCTTCAGCTTCTTGGCTTCTTCGGCGGCCTCCGCGGACTTCTTCTTATCTAATAGTCCTTCGAATCAGCAACATTCTCCGAAATACTATCCATATTATTTACCCTTTTCAGCGAGGCGTTTCCTCTTGTGAGATTCGTATTCTTCTTCGTCGCCGGTCCTCTTAACCGTCGCGTCACTCCTTGTTCTTGCAAACGCGAGCTGCATGGGTTTTTCAAAAAGCTCGAAGCCTTGGACTTCATCGATAGCCTTTTGGGCAGATTCGACGGTGTCAAATACGACAAAGGCCTGGCCCTTTGCCTTTAAATTTGTCTTCGCGACGATATCTACAATTTCGCCATATTCCGAGAACAACTCCGTGAGCGCTTCTTTCAGTTGGTCGACCTTAATATGTTCTTCCAGGTTGCGGACATATACGCTTTATCATGGTTAGCAGCGAAACAAACGTGTCGGTGTGCAATGACACGTACGTAGCGCTTGGGGGAGGGGATATAGTAGCCATAGCAGAAAATCTGCAATCTGTAAAAGAAGAGTTAGATGGTGAGGTTTGTGCTGACGCTTTTGCTGTATTATGATTGTGAACGAGTAGAGTTGGGTCGTCGCAAGAAAGAGAGTACATGCAATGCGCTTATGGCAATCGGAAGGTGGGTCAATATAGACAGCCCTGTACTATTATAGTAAGTTCTTCGTGCATGTCCGATTAACGTAGCTTAATCGACATGGTCCGTGCGTTGGGGTCGTTGACTTCAAAATTGGACAACCTTGATGGCTAGACCTCACTTGGACCCCTCGCGGTTTCCAGCACCCTTTAAAATACACCTAATTTGTCAGACAAACAATCCCTATATTTACATGTTCTAAACATTGACACAAAGAGTATCCCCTACAGGTTTTTCAGGGGGGAACTGCGAAATCTGTTTATCCTTTGACTGCAGCATGGCAAGACAGTTTTCATAACTTACAAACAGGACGGCGCCAGTAGCTGACTAGATTGTGTGCACCAGAGGCGCCTTCAATATGACAGAGGCTTTTGATGATACCGGCGAAGAACCGAGGGGACGATCCTCGGGACAGCTGGGCCGTCAAGGCGCTGCTGGGCAATTCCAGGATGAAACCTGCGATCGTACACAGCCAACCGATGACACGTTTGAATCAGGGTCTGCCATGCACCATCTACCAGCATCGGTGTCTAATGATGTTGTAGCGGGGGATCCTCCGACCGAGCCGATTCTGTCACCGCTCCACAACAGTCCACCCAAGCATGTCGAAGATGCAAGTCAACCTTTACCTACCAAGTTTGCCCAGGACAATGGATTATATGACAAGCCAGCCATTTCGGGCTCTTCCCAAAGCTTCGCTGGTCCCAGCCTTGATCAGAAGAGGGGTAAAGGCGCAGTACATGACAAGACTGGCGACCAAGGGGTTTGTAAGATGCACAAATTCACAGTGTACGAAACAGCAACAAGATACTATCTCGTGGGCGCCGATATTATGGACCAGAGATTCCGGATTCTAAAAATCGACCGCAATTCGGACGTTGGGAACCTGAGCGTAGCAGAAGATGACATTGTGTATACGAAAAAGGAGATGAGCGAATTATTAAGTGCCGTGGGTGACGGCAATAAAAGCACTGGGGGGATGAAGCTCAAATGCAGCACATGGGGCCTGCTCGGTTTTGTCCGGTTCACCGGAACTTATTATATGCTTTTGATTACCAAGAGAAGCCAGGTAGCTATGATCGGGGGGCATTATGTCTATCAAATAGATGGTACGGAACTTGTGCCCCTCGTCACTTCGCAGAATTCCAGATTCAAATCAGATACTCGAAACGCAGAAGAGACAAGATTTTTGGGGATTTTGAACAATCTTGACTTGTCCCGTTCGTTTTACTTCAGCTATTCATACGATATAACGCACACACTCCAACATAATATCCTAAAGGAACGCGACGCCATGACTCAAAACCTTCCTCGCCCATACCCGCCTGAATACAATGACATGTTTGTCTGGAACAACTACTTGTTGAGGCCTGCTACAGTGGCACTGAAGAACACCTACGACTGGTGTCTTCCAATAATCCATGGCTACATGGATCAAGCCGGTATGGCGCTGCACATATAATTTTCGAATACGTGCTAACTCTACAGCCCTTTCAATATACGGCAGGACCGTGTACATCACAATAATTGCAAGAAGATCGCGATTCTTTGCCGGGGCCCGATTCCTGAAACGGGGGGCAAATGATCTGGTAAGCTCTGCCATATATATGTTTAGTTACTCACTAAAATTTGTAAGGGTTACGTTGCCAACGATGTCGAAACTGAGCAGATAGTTGCTGACGGGCTGACCACTTCGTTCCATGCACCGGGTCCTAAACTCTTTGCCAGTCCAAACTATACTTCATACGTCCAACACCGAGGAAGCATACCCCTATACTGGACTCAGGATAGTACTGGAGTGACACCCAAGCCTCCCATCGAACTGAATCTGGTAGACCCGTTCTACAGTGCGGCAGCCCTTCATTTTGACAATTTGTTTCAGCGATATGGCGCCCCAATTTACGTCCTTAACCTCGTAAAGTCTCGTGAGAGGATTCCTCGCGAGTCGAAGTTATTGCATGAGTTCACGAGTGCTATAAAATATCTAAACCAGTCCCTGCCGGAGGGCAAAAAAATCATACACAAGGCATGGGATATGAGCCGAGCGTCTAAAAGCCGTGACCAAGATGTTATTGGGACACTTGAAGCTATCGCGGAGGAAGTTGTTACCACCACTGGTCTCTTTCGGAATGGAGATGGCAAGGCCACCCTACCTACGATACAGAACGGGGTTGCAAGAACTAACTGTATCGATTGTCTTGATCGTACCAACGCAGCCCAGTTTGTTATTGGAAAGCGGGCTCTAGGATATCAGCTCCACGCATTGGGCATTATTGCCGGGACCTCTATTGATTATGATACGGACGCCGTCAATCTCTTTACCCACATGTATCACGATCATGGCGACACTATTGCTGTTCAATATGGAGGCTCCCAACTCGTCAATACCATGGAAACATATCGTAAAATAAACCAGTGGACAAGCCACTCCAGAGATATGGTGGAAAGTTTCAAGAGGTACTATAACAACTCTTTTCTCGATGGTCAGCGGCAAGAAGCATACAACCTCTTCCTCGGCAATTACATTTTTACCCAAGGGCAACCTATGCTTTGGGATCTAGTAACGGATTATTACCTTCACCATGCTGATCCGAGAGCTTGGTCCGGGAAACAACGTCGGAACTACATCTCCTGGTACACCCCAGAATATCTGGCCGAAAGGAAGATGCCAACTGATGGACTATTGTTAACATCGAGAACTACCGACGAAGGACTCTATAATTTTGACGATTACTGGTTAGAGTATTATAAACCTCTCGCTCTTTCCTCGTTCCTGAAAATATTTTCTTATAATATGAATTCGACTTTACGCTACATACCCGTCAGGTCCACTCAAGAAGGGAAGTATGATTTGAGTCCATTCAGAGTTCGAACAGAGATAAATCAAGCCGTGCCGGACAAAAGAGCGGCAATAAACCGAGCTGCCAATTTAGAGCCTCGGGGCAAACACGACGATGACACCTCTGTCAGCCCGGAAACCACAAAACGGACGCCAATGCAACGTTGGCTTCAACCTATCGACGAAAAAGCATCCATGAACCATGGAACTATAATAGAACCTCATTCTACGAAGATCCACTTATCACAATCAAGCCAGAAGTTGCCAGCGCTTGATTTGTCTAAAACGGCCCCGCTTACTTTCAAAAAAGTCGTTCAGGATTCACTGAATCCATTTGTCACGGATCAGGAAGCGGAAGATTATGCGCGGTACATTAATCATCCGCAGACATTACCACTCGTCGTTTCGACTGAAACGCCAGCAGATATTGATGTGGAATATTTGGATTATGTAAGTGGCGCGTGGCAGGAATCGAACTCTCTTTCGTATACTCTTGAGGAAGATTTGAGAGACTTTTCCGACTTCCTAACTGTCCCCGATAATCCTCTCACAGTCACCAACGAGGATGCCCAGAAGAAGAGGTACAAAGCATACCGTAAATGGCATAACGGGAAATCATTGTTCAAGCAGCAACCCATTGACTGAATCTATCCATCTCATGTTCTGGAGGTTGGTGACCAAGACACTGGCTTTTGAGTCCTTCTAATGAATGGTAGCTAGAATTTTGGGCCATGCCCCGGAATACACTTCAATTGCTTTAAAGTTCACATGAGGACGCGGCTTATGGGCCAGTCTACGATATTCATTGCATTCAACTTGTACCTATCCGCAACGAAGGTCTAGGCAGTGTTTATGAGCCAATATTGAATATATAATATATTCTATTCGAGTTTGAATAAATTCGAAAGGTCAGGGTAGACATTGACTACATCTACAAGGGCCGTTACTTGGCCAGCTGTTCCTCCTGTGGACCTGCAAAGCAATGCAGCGGATATCTGCAGTTCTTGTTTGAGTTGATCAAGTCCATGTTTGACATCTTCACTGCCACTGCTCATGATTTCTTCAGTTAGATTTATCCAGCAAATGGAAAGTGATTTGACAATTTGAACGCGGTGATGTTCTTCCGAGAGTATTGGCCAGCAATTGAGGATTGTGGTATGAATAGTCTTTATTCCTCGTAGAAGAAGGGCAGGGTTGGAAGGCGCGAATGGATCCACCAGGACAGCCGAAAGTAATGGCAGGATATCCTGCTTGAACATTAGTTTGCTTGTTCAAGTAACTCGAAATCTTACAAACCTTGGTATGCTTGATAGAGTAAATGTGAAGACGGTTTATTATTTCGCTCATTTCGGCGAGTAATAACTCCAGTATAATTGTTATATCTCCACAATGGTGAATCCCATAAAAAATCCCTTCACGCATCAGTCTGTCGTAAAATCGATTCCTCCCAGGTTTGCTATCCTCGGAGGCGTATCGAATATCTCCCAACTCCAAGAGAGCCGCATATGCCTTCTGAAGTAGCAACTGCGACTCTGCGACGGGAGTTAGGGTGGGTAGAAATGACAGAGTCGGCATGAGTGCTTCTTCGAGTAAATCGCTAAGGCCGGTCTGGACGAGCATTTTTGGCGGAGTTTTCTTGAGGAATTCAGATAAAATGGTTAATCCCGACGCCCTCACAGAAGTTGTTGGGTCATCTAAGAGAGTCATCAAGGGCGGGATGAACAAGTGCCAGTTATTGGATATCAGGCCTTCCTGGTGGGTGTTAGTATGTTGATGATGTTCAATGACTTGCGATCTTACATCAGCTCTAGTGACCACCCACTTAAACACCGTCACTGTATGAATATCTCTGCATTTCCACGGTTTCGATATCGGGTCAGGGCTGCTTGCCATCTCGGTAATTCGATTCCCCAGGTTCTCATCTGGTGCCTTTCTTCCCTGGGATGTTATTGTCCGTGGGGTTGACTTCGCGAACAAAGGGCGTATGAACCCCTTTAGAACGTGGTCGACAATAAAGGCCCCTGTAAGTACTTCCTGTGACTGGTGATCTAAAGCATCCATTGAAATCTCATATGCTTGTTTGGAATTCCAGGTATCGCCCAGTTGAGTAAAGGCAAGCAAACTTAACAAAACCTCTGACATAGTATTTGCTTCTGATATCAAGCCATACGATATCAAAAGTTTTACGGAGCTCAGGGCAAATATAGATGTGAATCTCCATTCTGCCCTGGCCTCCTCTATTTCTGCTGAATTGACTGATGAAATGGTTAGCAATGCCCCGTTGAAGCAGGATTACGAGTATAAGAACCTTCGTCGAACGAGGCGTCGAGGAAACATGCACCATCGGGCCGTATAGTCTCAAGGAGCCAAGTTATTAAATTCTGCTTAGCCACTGGGTCGTCATCGGCCAAGCTCAGTCTTTCGCGACTTTGCAGGCAACGTTCAAGAATTGCAGCTTTGGCTGTTTTCTGATACATAACCCAGTTAGTGGGATGTGGATCATAGAATGCGTATAGCTCACCTCAGCCTGAGAGGATACTGGTAACTGGATAAGCCCATCATTCAGTTGCCGAATGCTATATTTTGGTGGTAGAGCTGTCAAGCATGAGTTTGTTAACGCTGGTTCAACGAGGAGGTCAAAGTGAGGGCGGCTTCATTACCATCTAACGGTACAACCATGGTGTCAACATCATCGATAGTAACCCCTTTATTAACTTGCCCAGTAACAAATTTCTGGGTTGCACCAAACAGCAAGGTCATATTTTGCAGTTACGGTGTCGTGAGTGCGTGGTGCTATTGTGGTGAGAGGTCAGTCGGGAGACATTCAATGTTGGTTAACGGTTTGGATACTTGGCGCTGGGCTTGTTCGCTCAAGCAACAAGAACCCCCAACAGTACTGTAGGTATGAGTTTATCTGGTGCAGGCGTAGTTTGTATTATGGACATGAGACCACCAGCAAAATCTCCAAAGCCAAACCTCATATTTTGGAATATACATGTACCACGTGACGACAGAGACCAACATTTATGTACTGTACTGTACAGTGACTGTCACCGAGTACAAATTTACGTGGACCAGCATCATCACTTAACGCAACATATAGTCTGCAAGTTGCCCGTGATATTATCAATCCATACCAACCAAGACAATATTTATGACCAAAATGGTCGAAAGAAGATAAAATTGCCTATATGATGGGAATTTTAAGCTCCTCTCTCCTTCTCATTACCTCCTCAATTGCACCACGAGGATCTGTCTCTGTAGGGTTACGGAACTGCCAGGCCATGACCAAATCCAACGCTGCCGCCATCCATACTCCTGGTTTGGCCTTGAGTTCCTTGGATAATTGTTTGCCATCTATGATCCGTTTACATGTTGCTGCCTCCAGCAAGTCCATGTCAATAATATGATCCAGAAACCTCTGCCACTGTTGAAGAAAATTATCATATCCTATCAGACAATTAGTGACTTTTTCTTCTTGCAAACAAGGACACAAGCATACCAGCAGTGACATCAGTCTCCATAGACTCCACGAGTATGGCTAGAACGACGTGGAGCTTCCATTGCCCCCCATTGGCATCCCATCGACGAATTGTCATGCCCAGTGTGTCACGTTCATATACGGAAGGCTCCTTTGCCAGTACAGCTTCCTTTAGGTTGATAATTTCGCGGAAGTGCCTGGAAGCACCCGTAACAACATCGCAAGTTTTGTTATTTGACTTGATACCTTCCCTCGCAGCAAATGTGGCATATGGCAGCGGTAGCTTGCCTCCAGGGGGTTTGGGAGGGGACCCAAGAGGCGCCCAAGGAGATAACGCCGCAAGGATCCAAGCAGCAGCTTCAGATTCATCAGAACGAACAAGTAGTTTATAAATGGACGCGGGAGATTCGTTAGACTTGATAAGATCAAGGCAGTTATATGCATTTCTCCAACTCCTAGTATCAACCTGGGGAAATCGTTCTGCAGTAGGGTTGGTGAATATTGTCGTGTACAGGCCCAACCGATCAATCAGTTCAAAAGCAGTACGAGTGTTATTGTCTGTAACTTTCTTTAGTATCAAGATTAGACAAGTTAGAGTCTCAGAGAAGTTAACTGACCACTCAGCATTTTCTCTATCTCCACGCCGACCCTTTCTCTGCTGATTTTCAGTTTTAAAGCGTCTAAAATTGCCGGATCACCCATAGACAACTCCGAGTCTGTGTCTATTCTGAAATTGAGCCGACTTGCAAAACGAATTAATCTCAGGACGCGAAGCGGGTCGTCGACAAAGGTTTGGTGTGGCTCAAGAGGAGTTCTGATTAGCCTTGCGTCAAGGTCTGCCAGACCTCCTGCGAAATCTTCCACCTCATCTGTGTGGATGTTGTAAAACAGAGCGTTGATAGTTGCATCTCGGCGTAAAGCATCTTCTCTTGCAGTTCCAAATTCCATCTGCGGATTCCTGCTATCAACAGTGTATGTCTCTTTCCGTAAGTTCACAAAATCAAGATCGTAGCCCAATAATTTCGTGGTGACGGTTTCGAGGTGTTTCGACTTCTCTGGATTTGCTGCTATCTTGTGGAGGTTCGAGACATTCTCAATCCCATGCTTGAGTCGGTTCTCTGGGACATCGAGGTACTCCTTCATCTTGAGGCTAAACGCATAGCCCGTCATTGAGTTTATAGCAGTATCAATATCGTTGCTTGGAATAGCCAGAAGCTTGTCCCGCACCCAGCCCCCGGCGAATCGAAGCTCCAGCCGTTCCTTGATCTCTTTTGACTCGTCGATATATCGAGCCACATCGAGCAGTAGGTTCCGTAGTTTGGACTCCTGGGGGGTAAGCGTAATTCGAGCAGTTGCTACGACATCCTCAGGATGCAAAGTCGCCTGACCCATGCTGGCGCTGGCCATGATGGCTTTTTGGGAGAACTTCTTGAAGCCCCGACTTCCGTGTAAACCTGGGTGGTTTTGGGACGCAGGTTGAGTCACAAGGCGGAACGATCGCCAAATTGATGATAATGCAGAGCAAGATATGAAGCGGGGAGGTATCGAATATGAGATAGTCATGTAAAGCGTAGAAGCAACTTCATTATATTTAAGATATAAACCGAAGTGACAAAGTGGAAGTTGAGGTGCGAAAGAGGGGGGTAAGAGGGGTGACAGAGGGCGGTTGGACGTGGAGAGTTGAAGGTAAATAAATGAAATATTTGGTGGGGGTTGAACGGAACATGTACCTTTAAGTATACCACGGAGTACAAAGCCGGTACAAAGCACATGTACGGTACATAGAGCAACCGTCAGGAACCTTAATTAACGGATAGTAAAGGTCACCGCCGACTGGAGTGAATGTAAGTGGCTCCATAAAGATCGTCAAACCGTCAAACCACCAACGTCTTCCCAATAGCCCGCAGTCGCAACAGGCCTTGCCTTTTTGCAATAGCGAGAATTTCGGTATCTTTCGGGCCACTATACGATGCCATTTGATTTATACTCTTTCGTTCTTGGTATCTACGTCTTCGAATCCGGAGCATGCCTTGCAGAGTACTCCAGTCCCGTCAGCATATAATTGTTCCCACAGACAGACGAACGAAAGAGGCTGACTTGACCATGTAGCACAACTGGTAGTTGATAACTTCAGCTTCGAATGAGACTTCGAATCGAGGATCGAGCCTATCTGTTCTGAACCGCACACTCCACACACTCCAACACCCGGGTCGGTCGGCCTTCATGACATCAATCAATGATGGAGCTCCTCTTGGACAGTCGCCCTCCCTAGCAGCCAGCTCCTCCTCAGCGAGGCTACCGCGGACAAGAGATAATACAGAATTACAATCCCCAGTCTCTTCTATATCAAGTCTACCATACAGGCCCAATGCTGCCGCTTCCGTCCTATTTGCGGCGACAACACCGCCTGGTTCACGGCCTCTATCACCTAGTGCAGGCATAACGACTCCCAAAATACCTTCCGGATCAATATTTGGTGGGGGAACCCCTCACGAAGGTGCCCCGCACGATCGGCTTGCTAGTGATGGAGATGACCCAAGATCACTGATAGCACACGCTTTCGTACCCCATATTGCTATCTTCCCGTCCAAAGATACAGACGATCTTATAGGAGAAAAGGGGTTTTCGCGAGGTCTGTGGCAGCTGCTGCGACCATTTGGTGACCATGTCCAGGGGAAAGTAATCATTCGGGATAGCATCGGTGCAAGCAGGGTCTGCGAAGATTTCTCGGTGCGCTTCATACAGCTTGGGAGCGGATACGAGCGTCCCGCACATTCAGAAAACTTAAAGAGTTCCACTGCGCAAATATCAAAGCAGAATGAGCAGCATCTTACCGAGGATCAATTCACTGCGACAGGGGGAAATATTGAGGCTGTTGAAAATGTGGTTGACTTGCACCTGGAATACGCAGAGCATTTCCCTGGTGTAGGATATCAAGAGCACCTGGCTGGAAGAAGTTTACCCGCATCTGAATCCGAATTATCGCCCTTCTACTCGTTGTACCTTCGGAGACTCCTTTCAGGAATGCCACTGGCTCCCCATGAAACATTCTCACATCCAGTGGCGTGTATCATTGCAATAAGTTCACGTAACCCTAACCCGATAGACGAACTCCGTAGGCTCTATGAGGAGGCAACCAGGGGTGAAAAGCGATTGCCGCCATGGGTGAATGGCGAGTATTTACGATATTATGTTCTTGTGCATGACGAAGAACGAGATGATATCGGCAAGGCTATGAGCTTGTTCGACCAGATGAAACGTCATTTCGGGCTGCATTGCCATCTTCTGAGGCTGCGAAGCAGCCGTTGCGTCGCCACAGATGACGATAGCATACCTCTTCCTACCTGTGAGTGGATGTCAGCTACCGAGGAATTGCTGGATATCCAAACAAGAGAAGACCAAGACGGACTAGATATTGCTCCTCCTTGCATTTTTGAGTCGGATGCAACGGCGATTACCACGTTCATTCGGGAGATGGTTACTCAATCTGTAGTACCATCAATGGAAAGGTGCATATCAACATGGAACGACCAAGTTGCATCGAGACGCCGGGGGATCAGCGGCCGCTTCATGAGCCTTTCTAAGAAGTGGACGGTATTTGGAAACGGCTCTAAGGCATCCTCTGGGGGCCCAGGTGCTGGTGGGTCCGGCAATAATTATGACTCCCTTCATGGGTTTTACCAGCCTGATACGCCGGAATCGATAATGCGGAAGCTAGCCGACTATGCCTTCATGCTACGCGATTGGAAGCTAGCACAGTCAGTGTACGAGCTGTTAAGGTCCGACTTCAATAATGACAAAGCGTGGAGGTATTATGCAGCTGCCAGCGAGATGGCTGCTGTTAGCACCCTCCTTGCCTCACACGCTATGAGCTCCAAAGTCCGAATAGAATCTGTCGATCAAATGTTGGAGGCTTCATGTTACTCATACCTCACACGTTGTAACTCGCCATACGGAGCTTTACGGTGCCTTACTTTGAGTGTGGAATTGCTCAAAATCCGCGGCGAGTCTGCCTCGGAGGCTGCTGCCAAATGGGGAACAAAGATAATAGAAAGCAACATACTTGGAGCAACGGGGGATGCCCTGATGAAGGAGAGGGTTGCGACTTGTTACAGGTCCCGTAAAGGGACAGGGTCTGGAGGCTGGGGAAGCCGGTCCCGAAAATCGGCATTGTGGGATATCTTGGCCGCTGATAAATGGCTTATTTTAGGTAAGTATGTTCAAGCTCGGAAAGTGCTGGGCCGTGTCCGAAACGTATATGACATCTCGCCGAGCAAGAAGGGAATATCGGGGTTTATCGCCGCAAACGAATTTTTGATTGGACTTGAACAAGTCTTGAAGCGAGCATCACTCTCTGGCGAGGACCAGAATGCTCAAGAGGTTTCTGAGGATATTGAAACCGAAACTTTCGAAGGGAGCGAAACATTACACACAAGAACCCACCGGAATAGCCTCATAGGCGCCACCATACCGGCAATGGGAAGCCTAGAAACAGCACCGTTGCATATGGTACAAGAAGACGTAGGCGGCAAAGGAGTTAAAGAGGATAATTTTTCATGATTTACCTTCATTAATATTGAACCCGCTGTAGAAAATACTAGCCTTTTATCTTAATAGTACATATTAGAATGCAGTAACTTACAAGTTAACGCATTTTTAACTCATAGGGGTATTGAACTGATGCTATTGAACTGATGCTGGGGAGAGTAGGGGCTGAAACGTCGACATTTTTTTATTTACACCTTTATTTGAAGGCCACAATCCAGGAACACTGTTAATCACGTGCGTCTGATACCTATTGAGATAAAGGCTACTCAACCAGGCAGTTAGTGGTGTACCACTTTGGTCATGATACTGTTCCTTTATAACAAGCGGGACTATCTCTGAAGCAAATTCCGAGACCCCTATGCCCTGCTAACTATGGGCGAGCTTTTTGAGTTTTTGACGACTCACGAACAGTTTCGCAGGTAACAAGGACCAGTAGCTAACGATATGCGTCCCCTGCTGACGATACGATAGGGCTCGACTCCCGGCATTGTACTCAGACTTCAGGGCGCTCCAAAGCTTAAATCCTGATGGCTTCGCTGCTAATGTCGAAGCATGGAAGAAAGGTCTGGCGTCTGCGTTGCGGGAAGGGTGTGTCCCTGCTTCTGGAGACCTTTTAGTGCTGAGAGTAGATGAAAGTCTCATGCACGCTTTAGAAACAAGGGAATGGGGCCGCCCTCTGGCGCTCGGAGCTGTGTTGCGTGATGCCGCAAGTAAAAAGGAGATGATACCATTGAAGAGCTTCATGGATTCTCAAGAGAGCATATATAAACGGTCATGGAGCAGCACGCCATGGCAAGCTGTGTCATGGGGACTAAGACAATTTGGACTTATAGACAGGTATGGAGACAGCGATAAAGTATCTGTTGAGGAGCTGGTGGTTCTATCGAACGTGGAAGCTGCTACGAGAGAGGTTTTACGACGAATGGCCAATCTTGCGTCGCGAGTCGATATGATCTATTCAAAGCAGATGTTTTATCGAGACTATGGGGATGTTCTGACCGACAAGCATCACATATCACAGAGAGATCTCGAGGTCCTATTGACGTATATTTCACGAGACAAGGGCTTGGCCGATTATGATGGGCAGACTATAAAATTCAAGTCCCACTCCGATGCGCAACCTCCTAAGATAACACACGAAGATTCGAGTATCGCGTCTCTGAAGAATCTCATGTTCGACATTGAGAAACAGTTGGAGACATTGGCTGCAAGAATCGATAATCTATCTACTACTGCCCGGGATGCCGTGAGCCGTAAAAATCGAATTTCTGCAATTGCCGCTCTCCGATCCAAGAGACTTGCCGAGTCTCAGCTGGCCAAGCAATCCGCAGTGCTCGGTCAACTCGAGGAAGTCTATTCGAAGATCGGTGAAGCAGCAGATCAAGTTGAACTTATGCGCATTATGGAGGGCAGCACGGGCGTGTTGAAAGCTCTGCATAAAGAGATTGGTGGTGTTGAAAGAGTCGATGACGTCCTCGCTCAGCTGGGAGAGCAAATGGCTCAAGTTGACGAGGTCGGTAATGTTATCTCTGAGTTGAACCGCGGAGTAGTGGATGAGAGCGAGGTGGACGATGAACTAGAAGCTCTGGAACTTGAAGATCGAGACAAGAAGAAGGAGGCCGAACGACTGTCAAAGGAGAGGAAGGAGGAGGACGAAGCCGCAGAGACGAAGCGCAGACTTGGGGCGCTAGAAACAACCATTGAGCCTCACGTGAGTCAGTCGAAGCAGACTACTCCAGAAAAACCAGTCACCGAAGGACAAGTCGAGGAGAGCAGTAAATTGTTACAGCAACTGTCGCTGTGAACCTTAGCAAAAGGTATCAAGGACATTCACCGTGACTATATTTGTGGGAGTCTCTGGGATGACGTCGCCGAGCACTTGTTATGATATACTCAATCACAAGAATTGCATCCTCCGATAACTACCGAGCATTTGTCAACATCTTGCTCGCCTTCAGTCGTGTATAAATTGGATGAGGCCATGGCTCGATCCGACATCCCTCCCGAGTGCTGTAAGCGTCGTTTTGTGAAAAGGGGGGGTTTTGGTACTCTTTTTTGGTTGCTTTTGTTGGACTGTTTCTCGTGTATAATATCGCCCATAAGAGCGAGGGACCTTGTAGTAGAACATAACCGAGTGAATGTGAAGCCGTCAATCGGCGCAGTCCTTAGTCCCATCGTTGAAACTATCGCCAGAGACGTCGTTTGTCACATCAATTTGTTCAGATATCGAAGTGGCACGTCCACTTGGTTTCTGTCTTATGTTTCGTCCTGCCTCTTCTATTAGACTGCGATATGCCGACACATGCTTCGATGACCAGGCAGCGCTGTCAAAATCCTTGCTCGCGATGGGCAATCCTCCGCTGCCCGTGGTATAATTCCTCGATGTTCCTGGGCCACCTTGAATTCTCTCCCATACGTCGAGTTCACGTAGTAACTCGGCCTTCGAACGAGGGTTGGAGGCATCACAGTTAGCATTCCAGATTGTTAGCCATTCCCTATGCCTCCGCTCGAGGGCTGGTCGGTTTCCGGTATTTGATATCCCTTGGTCTTTGAGCTTCTTCCGCAAATTTGTGTCGCTAAGGAGAGAGTAGTTCAGGGTTGGAAGAGGTGTTGGTTCGAACCTAGGCCGTTGCAATCTGAGATTCGTAGTGACAGAAGGACTTGATATATTGTGGGGTTGGCTGCTCGATTGGTCGCCTGGACCTGGACATGAAGTGTCAATATGACCGTTAACTAACACCTCCTTCATACGAGCTGAGCATATGGGACAAGCCACTAGGCCGTCTTCTATACATAAAGGTATCTGTTAGTCGCGCGCACTTCACTCTTGCCGACGGAATGTGCGACGCGCTTACCATTAGCCCCGTCAGACTGTTCAATATATGTGGCCTCCATGGGACTTTCGAGAGGTTCTTGGGACGTTATGCGTGTTGACGACCTTGTTCTGCGCTTTTCGAGGTCCTGGCTATTGCTGATACTCGCCTCACGTTTTCGTTTCTGTGACCTTGAATCCGAGAGAATTGGAGGCATCCGGGCGATTTCAAGAGCAGATCCTCTTATTTGCTTGAATGACTCGATGACCTCGCCCATACTCTTGTTCGCTCGAAGTTTAAATTCCTGGTCCCGAGTCCGACAAGCAGGACATAGTCCGTCATTCGCAAGGCATCTCCTGATACACAAAGAGCAAAATGTGTGTCCACAGCTCGTCATCATTGGGGTCGTCATGAATTCTTTGCAGATTTGGCATCGCATGGGAGACTCAACAGCAGCAAAGCCCTGAAGAGCTGTCCCTTTCCAATCTGTGGGGTCGGGGACATCGAAAGTTGCATCTTGGGGACCTATTGTCGCCATAACTTTCAGCTATAACACTATATTCGTCGTGAAAGCAAGTGATAAGCTTCCTGGTTAGTGGTTGGCATTCACGTGTTTCTTTGACGCGACAATTTGACAGGAAACGCGTTGGAATGGATGTGAAGCGCGGCGCCCCGTGAGCGCTCGAAGTATTTCGAGCGACAGCGATAACGATAACGATAATCTATCGTAATAAGTCAATGAACTCCAGGATTAAAAATGAGTATGGAGTACTCCACTTGCTGTAGGAGTTTAACAGGTAAATTACTGGTACGATTAATTCCTAGGCTTGCTTAGATCCGTCAATTTAAATTTGGGGTGCAGGATTAGTTTTCTGTCTTCCAGTAAATCTTCTAGGTGAATACAGAAAAAAATATTACAGTAAGGTGAGCAGGCTGCTGAGCCGCAAGTGAATCCAGCGATTGAACTGCTCTACAGCATGTATCGACTATATGTTCTCAAATACAAATCATAATGCTTCCCATCCAGTGTAAGGTCAACCTCATCTGCCAATGCCATACAGAACGCCCTAACAATAATAGCTCCCAACCCATTCCAGTACGCCAACATCCAATGACTTTATCGAATGCTATTTATTTTCCACTTTCGCCTTCACAGTATGAACCTATAAATGATAAGCTTATGTAGTAGCACTGGATCATGATACATACCACTTCGGCAAAGGCAGTGTACTCTTCTATTGCCCTGAGATAGGAATCTGTCGTTTCATCCGGTAACGCTACATGACCCCAGATAACGAACTCGTCAAAGTCTGCCAACTCGTCCATTAACCCTTCCCCAGCTTCCTCTTCCTCTTGGCTATCACTCGTGTACGAATGGGACCCTGATAGGGCCTGGGTCGCTTCTGGCATCTCTGTGGTGGAAAGCACGACGCCTCTGTATTGAGGAGGGATCTTGACAGTTCTTCCATGTAATTGGCGACCACGGAAGTATGATACAGTCTTGCCATCTGTAAAAGCAAATTAGCATTGGGCTTGCTGGGATGGAATCTTGTGGGTTCCCACCATTGCGTTTGGTAGGCGTCCAGTATCTCTTCGATACTTCGGCCCGACCGTTGTGGTTGATACGACATGGCAATGCGTTAGGCGTGCACTTTCCTCGATACTTATGGCTCTTCCGGATTGAAAGCATTTTTTAATGATGGGAGCTGTTGGGGTTGCGCTTTGCAAACTCTTGGTCGTGCCTCGGCGCTCGTTCCAAACGTAGCAGCAAGTCACGAACGACGCGTCCGGGAACGCAAGTTCACGTGATGCATTATACGCGCGTGCACAGGCCAGGGGGGAACGGATAGTTTGGCCAAATCCCTCTCCTATCCATTTTCACACGTAGTGAGCTCCAATAAAGGCTCGTCATATGCTAATTGCAGCCTACGGTAATCATAAATTCTCATTTATAGGCATAGTTACTATGAACGCTTGCCTAGTAGTCACCAATACACAGTATGCCAGAAGCGGACGGCGCGCCTGTGGTGCATACTTTCCGTCTGTCTCCCGAGTATCGATCAGCTTGGTCAACATTGCCTACTACATACGAATGATTCCCAGCGTGCCAGAGCTTTGAAGACTCCAAGCTATTGAAGCCGCAGAAATGCGCAGTTTATATAACGGAGCAAGTCGGCATGGGCAGCAGGATGGTGAGAATCCGTAAGATGGTAGTGAGAAAAAGGTCCCAAAGTGGCTTTTCGTTTAGATAACCATGTAGAGGCGATCTATGCACAACGACATCACCTGTTGCTAAGATGGGTGAGGCAGTTTCTTGGAGTGGCCATGAGCGAAAGCCGCCGCTGACCAAAGGCTTTAGCGCTAGGTAGCAAGCCCTACACGCGTCCGACGATAGAAGGGTTTGACATCTCTTTGAACTGCTAAAGTATGAGACTATTCCCGTGGGTAGTCGCAGAAGCGGGGCTGTAATCGTGCCATAGCTCAGAACTGTCAAGCAGACCGGAGTAACAATACTCAAAAGCCGATCACTTCACTTCTTGCCCTTGCTTTTCTTTCCCGATTTTGCCATGCTCCCCTCGGCCCTTACCCGTTGTGGATATCGCTTTGCATGCTCCAGATCGAATTGTTGTTTGAACCTCCGGAATAAGAGCATGGTTGCGCGAGCATCCTCAACACTGGAATGCGCTCCACTCTGTATCTGAACGCCTAGGACTTCGCTGGCTAGTTTTTTCAAACTCGGCGTCCTTCCGGAGGCATATTTTCTGAAGCCGACAAACCTCGACGTATCCCGGATATCTTTTTTAGGGTGGCCTATCATCAGAACATCCAAATCGTTCTTTATGGCATGCCCTACGAGGACGCTGTCTTTTAGAATTTCGGCGACGCTTGCCTGGACATCTTCAAACGATCTCGCCGTTGGCATGTTCTTTGGGCTGACACCACTCACTTTCGTCCTCCAGTCTGTAACGAACTCCTTTGGGCGCACGAAAGAGTCGTATATTTGTGCACCATTGTAATTGACAATACTGACTCGGGCGAGAACTGATCGATCTTCTTCCCCTCCTACACCGACCATTTCACAGTCCATGGCCACATACTGTCCAATTTCCACATCTGTTGCCAGGCCCTCGTTAATCTTGTCTTCCTCTGCGCCATTCATAACGCCATTCTTCACGCCATCTCCATAAGCTGCAGCAAGATCTTTTGCCGATATTTCATTATCTTCTGCCCATAGCACAAGCGATGCCGTAGGAAGCTGGCCAGTAACGCCCATCCTGTTCCGTGTCGTAGCTGGCCTGGATATACTCGGCGCACCAAGTAATTGCTTGGCTTCCTGTCGCCTGCGCTTCGCAGTGGTGTTCAGTTGCCTTTGCGTTGGCGGTGCCTTCAACTTTTTTTCATTCGTCGTATCCTGTTTCAACTTTGATTGAAGAGATTTCCAATTCAAGGACAATTCAGGTGCCATTCTCGTGACTTCGTCTCTTTCGCAAACCTGATTTGGGTAATAGGTTGTAGTTTGAGTTTCCCAGTCAGCGGCGACACAAATGTATTTTGAACTGGAGCAGGGTCGCTCTGAAAACATGTCGCTTATTAATAACGAGGCTACCTGAAGTAAGGTTTTAGTTTAGGCGCGCCACAGCCTTGCCCATTTCAACCATTTCATCCCACTTCTCTCATCTCATCAGTAACACCCCGCATTTTCTCACTATCCATCAATATTCAAGCTGATCCCATCTGATCTTGATGTGAAGTCACAATGGCGGCGAGCGCAAAAGCACAGGATTCTGCAGTTGGGTCACCGGCTCCCAAGCAGAAGAGCAAAGCGACAGTAGATACTCTCAGGTACGTCACATGATGCTTTACGAAATTGTATACTGATTGAAATTATAGAACAGGATGCATTGCCATGGTAGATAAGGATGGGCAGGCACGTAGAGCCGAAATTCTCAGTATTAAAGAGACAAAGAGCGGCCGACAGTTCTACTGCAACTTCGACAACTTCAACAAGCGCCTTGATGAGTGGGTGCCAGCTTCAAGAATAGATTTCGATCAGGACGTGGAATGGCCAAGCCCAGAGAAGACTAAAGAGGGCAAGAAAGCAGTAGCAGCGTCGAAATCACAGCCATCCAAGGCATCCAAGGCAACCAAAGCCCCCCCAAAGAAGGGGCAAAAGCGTACAGCAGCCACCAGGGAAGCGTCCGAAGCCGTATCGGAAGGCGGCTCTCAAAAATGGGTGGACTTTGCAGACGGACGTAAAGATGGGAAAAATACCCCGGATACTTATGGCGATGAAAAAATGGCCATGGCTTTGGATCTCGACCACACGCCCGATTCGGAAGCAGACGAAATGGATGTCGATGAGCTTCAACACGATACAGCTTTAGCAAAGACAGAGGGCAGGGAAGACTTCAGTCGAGAAGAAGAACTGTCTAGATTACGCACTGGTGGTTCAATGACGCAAAACCAGGCTGAGATTTCACGAATTCGAAACATCTCGAAAGTTCAATTTGGAAAATTCGATCTCCATCCGTGGTATTTCTCGCCGTACCCAGAGGACTTCGCTCACGAGGACTTAATGTATATTTGCGAATTCTGTCTTGGCTACTTTGGAGATATAAAATCATTCTCGCGGCATAGGTCCAAGTGTACACTGCTGCATCCTCCTGGAAACGAAATCTATCGCGACGACTACATCTCGTTCTTTGAAATCGACGGTAAACGGCAGCGAACATGGTGCCGAAATCTTTGTCTTCTATCGAAGATGTTTCTCGATCATAAAACGTTGTATTACGACGTTGACCCGTTTCTTTTCTATGTTATGACTACGCGTGATGAGAAGGGTTGTCATCTTGTTGGCTACTTCTCGAAAGAGAAAGAGAGTGCGGACGGCTACAACGTGGCTTGTATCCTTACTCTTCCCCAGTATCAGCGCAAGGGGTACGGAAGAGTCCTTATTCAGTTCTCATACGAACTCTCGAAGATTGAAGGAAAGCTTGGCTCCCCCGAGAAGCCACTTTCCGACTTGGGGCTTCTCAGTTACCGACAATACTGGACGGAAAACATCATGGAAATATTGGTGGAGAGCAACGAGAGAGACGACAAATGCAGCATAGAGTCCGTGGCAGCACAGCTGGCAATGACCCTAGGTGATGTTGAGTCGATGTTGCGGGCGTTGGAGATCTTAGCATACCACAAAGGGGAGCACAAATTGATTGTGCCGTCAGGTCTGATCGAACGATATAAGGCGGCGAAAGAGAAGGAGAAATCCAAACCGAAGAGGATAATTGATCCAGCTCGGATACAATGGAAACCCCCGGTCTTTAATGCAGCTTCTAGGACTTGGGGATGGTGAGATGAATGGGTAACGGGCTATGGTTTGATGGTTTGGGTCTCTGGGGTTAAATATTGTTTTGGAAGGGAAGGGTGGTGTTTGGGAGGCGAATTATGGAGCATAGTGGCGTATAGAAATACCCTATTTGAAATAAGCATTAAGATCAGTACAAACAGTAAACTGTAATACTACCACTGGCTTTGTTTTAGCTGTACGTGTTATTAGCCTTTAATAAACTTATTCCAAGCATTCTTGTGTTGGTTGGTGTTGGTTGTATACAGTCAGCCACAGTATGGCGCTAGCCGCCACAATTCCGAGGTGGTGGCGGCTGGCCAGAGACAACAAGGCTCCAAAATAGCTGGTCAACTGTTCAAACTCGTCCCACTGACGGTGGTCCCTGTACTTCTGCCGTGGGCTTTCCGATAGTGTTCACACTTCAATTCGCATGTAATCACGCTCATCTAGTATACCTCGTGCGAGGTTTTAAATGAAAGCAATAATGCAGCTGCTCGCCCTTCCAGCGGTGATCCTCTGGGGGATCCTCTCGGAAACTTCAACCGCGACACATTTCGATACATCTTCTCAAGATACAGCACCGACAACATCGTCCGTAGCCGGTGATTATAAGGAAGCATGTCCAGATTACGTGAAATATTCTGTATACCCCCAGTCAGTATATTTGCAACACTTATGGACTTGCAGGGGAACTAATTGACGACAGCCTCCCGCTCAGCGACGGTGCTATGCGACTTCCGTTTCAGCGCCCTTCTACACAATGTCGGACATTTACATCTCCACACGTCGAAAAGATAATTGGTGATATCACTTCTAAAATGGTTGATAAGGACCTTGCCAGGCTCTTTGAGAATGCCTTTCCCAACACGCTGGATACAACTGTTAGGTGGCATGTTGATGGGACCGACAAGCTAAAACACAATGAGATCAAAGCCCGACATAATATGAAAGGCGACGGAGCTTGGGAAGGCCCTCAAAGCTTCATTGTGACTGGAGACATCAATGCTGAATGGCTGCGAGACTCCACCAATCAATTACTCCAATACCAGCCTTTGGCCCTGAAGGACCCAAAGATATTCAATTTGATCCTTGGAGCCATCAATACGCAAGCAGAATATGTTATTCAGTCGCCTTATTGTAATGCCTTTCAGCCACCACCACCGAGCAAATTGGCGGCAACCCAGAATGGCCAAGATGATGTTGTCCATCCCGCTTTTGAACCTAGGGTTGTTTTCGAGTGCAAGTATGAGCTGGACTCCCTGGCGCATTTCTTAGCGCTGTCAAACACCTTTCACAAGTTTACTCAGTCGACGGACTTCTTAACCCCTCGATGGTATGAGGCATTAGATGCTCTCATGGGAGTCATTGAGGAGCAGTCTCAATCCACCTTCGACCCAATCTCAGGTCAGTTTGAGCCAAACAAGTATCGATTCTCTCGAAAAACCACCCAAGGAACAGAGACTTTACCTCTATCTGGCCAAGGGAACCCTCTTAATCATGGCACAGGCCTGGTCCGGTCCGCATTCCGACCGTCTGATGATGCTACAATTTTAGGCTTCTATATTCCGGCGAATGCGATGATGTCTGTTGAGCTGAAACGCACAGCAGCGATTTTACGCAAGGCCGGGAAAGGGCGTCAAGCACAGATCATTGAAAAGCGTGGACAGGCTATTGAAGATGGGATTTGGGAACACGGTGTTGTGAGGCATAAGAAGTACGGCGAGGTTTTCGCCTATGAGGTTGACGGATATGGATCCCAGATCATAATGGATGATGCCAATGTCCCGTCTCTTCTCGCACTGCCCATACTCGGCTTTGTGGACGTCGCGGACACAGTATATCAAAACACTCGTAAGATGCTGCTCGAGAAGTCCGGAAACCCATACTATCTGGAAGGGAGAGCATTTAGCGGCATTGGGGGACCGCATATTGGCTTAGAGAATGCCTGGCCGATGAGTTTGCTGTTGCAGGCAATGACAACGGATAACGATGAGGAGATCAAAGAATCTCTGGCGTTGGTCCTCAAATCGAGCAGACTTGGTTTAGTTCACGAGAGTATACACGTAAATCGCATCCGCGAGTACACGAGAAGTTGGTTTGCTTGTAAGTTGAAAGCTACCCCCGAACCCCGACCTTAACTGATCCACGACATAGGGGCAAATAGCGTATTCGCGCAGACAATTCTAGATCTAGCGGAGAGAAAACCGGAGTTGCTTTTTGGTCCGGGAGCACAGCCATATACAGTTAATTGAACTGGACCCCAAGAGAATAAGTACAGTGGATAGTGGCGTTTGATGTATATACATGCGTATTAGGGAGTCTAGGTCGGCTGGGACCCGGCCTTGTTCTATTGTTGGGTGTTCGTTGGAAGATCTTATTATGGCAACATATTTAAATACCCACCCGCACACAACTTTATTACATGCCAATAAATGAAACAGCGTGGACAAGTTGGTTTAATAGGCCAATACATGTGGCCAATCTAAATCTGTTGGCTAGAAAAGTCGGATTTGAAATACGATAAGTCGAAGTCAGCCCATCAGTAGAAACTAGGCCACCACAGAAGGTAATTTATGCATGCAACCTGGGCCATGTTGGATATCATTGCATCGATGTGACAAACTGGGTTTGCAAACCTCGCAAGCCACGAGCGGCGAATCTCCTGCCAAGCCTCTGACACTATGTATAGAACCCCTTGCGATACAACGACCCGCATCTAGTTTTCAGCCCAAGCGGGAAATCATAGGTTATACCAACTGGGGATCGACTACCAGTTCACCCGCCAATCATGTCTTCTTTGCGAAGAAAGCCATGATATTGCCCTGTCCGGGTTTCGCTGCGAGTTTCTTCGCTTTCGGGCCGCTAGATGAGGAAGGAATTGAAGCCTTAGCCTTGGTGACTGGCTCATCCTCCGAAAACGACTCCCAGCTTGGCTCCTCCTTCGTAACTAGAAGCACGTTAGCTAGGTAATCAAGAGAGACGGGATTTTATGCTTACCCAAGTAACCTTCTTCGTCTTTAGTCGTTATTTTTTTCATAACTCGTCGTCTCCCTCTCCTCCTACCCCCTGAAACCTCCATATGTTCTTGCGGTTCTTGGCTAGCTGGTGGCAGTACATCAGGAGTCATGCTCTCTGCATCTTCATTCTCAACTGCATCTTGGGGCACAGTAGACAAACTTGGCTCCTCTTCCTCGTCGTCCTCCTCCATCATCTGCATTAGAGCCGCCTCCCTCGCTTTCCTTGACTCCCGGTCCTCCTGAACATCCTTCTTTGGTTTACTTGGCGGCGGCACATATGTCTCCTCTTCATCATCAGAAGCGTCCTTCATTGGTGAATCTTCAGAGACATCAACGGCTTCGTGCTTTATTGTCGGCTGCTTTGCCTTTGCAAACGATGCAAAGATGCCGCCAGAGCCCTTGCGATTTGCTACGGCAGTATTTTTTGGCGCTGGAATGTCCTTGGTGGCTGGAGCATCTCCTTTAGAAATAGTTTTGCCAAAGAAACCCTTACTGGCTTTGGTGGATGACATCGAAGAGGCTGCTGGGTCGGGTTTCGGCTCGGAGATAACTGCTTTGGGTTCTGCTTTAGGTTCTGCGTTGAGAGTGCTTGTTGTTGCCTTCAGAGCCGGTGGTGGAGCTGCCGCAGTAGATGTGGCCACACGATGACCTGGTCGTCTTCTGACAGCTTTGTTGATCACGGTGCCATATGTCGACGCAGCCTCAAGTGGATCTTGATCTCTGTAGTTCTCGATGATTTCTCTATTTGCGTCTGATAGGGCCTCGGGATCTTTCATCAAACTCGGTCCTAAACAATAGACGTGTATAGAGCTAATAGACTCATAATTCTTCCGTGCTTGTTCAAGGTCTCCTTCTCGAACCAAAGTGATGGAGAGAGTAGGAATATCTCCGTCAGACTCCAGAGCACCAGCTTGCGGTGTGTTCCTGAAAGGAGGGCTGCTTGCCATATAGCCAGCCTCACCGTCGGCACCTTTCACATAGTGTGCCTTCGGTTGGTCGGTTGGAAGCTTTTTACCCGCAATAAGATATGAAGCATGGACTGTTCCCGGCTTCTTGCGATTCTGTTGTTGGTGAAATTCAAATAGCATCCTTAAGCACTGAGTTAGCATTGGCAAGCCCAGTGTAAGGAAATAGCTCACTCTTTGGCAATATTAACGTGTACTTTTAAGGCGCGGCTCAAAAGCCGATATGTAACCTGGCATGTGTTAGCATGCACCAGACTATAACTATTGGGCTGGCATGATGTACAATGCGGTCCTCGTTGAGAATATTAGCCGCCAAATAGGTTCCGTAGTCAGATGCCATGTTTACGTCCAGCCAGTGCTGGGATAGATTGGAGTGTCTATGCCTTGCTGCCAATTGGAAAATTCTCAGTCAACTTAGGTCTTCGTGTACATGGAGGACGCGGTTGTAATCAATGAATGTCTGGAGATCAGTCGCGTAGTCACGTGTCATTAACAATTATACTCACGTGATGGGTGCCAGTGCGGGGAGTTGAGTTCGCATCCAAGTCAAACGCGTCTAGCGTGTATGCAAGCACTTTGTCGCGTCCCTGAGCCAACCTCCTGACGCGTCGTGCCAAACCATTGATTTTACATTTCGACCTCCTGTCTATCCAACCCACAAGAATCTTTCATTTCCCGTACAGATCAACCATAAACGACTGGCACCCTCATACTATTACTGATACGGAGCGTCAACACCGCCGCCCCTATGTCGGATTTTGATCTCACTTCCGCTAGGATTGCCCCTCCAATGTCTGGCTCAGTTCGAAGCTCCTCGGTGCGACCACGGGGACCACCGTCCGAAAGCCTTGCACCTCAAAGCGACGATGAAGGGTTTGCAGATGACCAAGTTCCTACTGGCATAACACGACCCAGGAACATCCATGATCGCCCAATACCCCGAGTTGAGGACAAAGTTGGCCTGTCAGTCCAGAGCAATTTCGAAACATTTCTTGAAAAGTAAGTAGGATATCTAGTACTCGTCACATCACAGTTACTAAGTGCTGCGCAGATTTGAGGAAGAGCCGTCACCTTCAGCTGCACCGTTGTCCAGCAATGCGAGCGCGGGCAATTACTACTATATCGCTCAGATACATGGCCTGCGGATATACCAACTTTCGACGCTTTACATTGACTATAATCATATGAAGCAGTTTTCTGGAAATCTTGCAGATGCCATAGTCAACGACTACTACAGATTTCTTCCATTCTTGACTAAAGGCTTACACAACTTGATTGCGAGATATGAGTCAAGATATTTCAAGGAGCATCGTCAGCCAACCGCCTCCAGCAACCAGGCTTCTTCTGCGGCGGGCAATGTCGCTTCTGAAAGTCTGTCTGACTTTCAAGGAGATAAAACCAGCAACCAACAGACCGATAAACTCTTTGCAATCGCATTTTATAACCTGAGTCATGTTGACCGGGTTAGAAGTTTACGGACAGCCCATATCGGCCAGCTTCTATCAATATCTGGCACTATTACTAGAACGTCAGAGGTTCGCCCGGAGCTTTCTCTAGCCACGTTTACTTGTGAAGCCTGTCGGATGGTGGTGCCGAATATCGAGCAGACATTCCGGTACACTGAGCCGACACAATGCCCTAATAAAACCTGCGGCAATCGCCAGGGATGGCGCTTAGACATTAGGCAAAGCACATTTGTGGATTGGCAAAAAGTGAGGGTTCAAGAGAACAGCTCGGAGATTCCAACGGGCAGTATGCCTAGGACATTAGACGTGATCCTCCGCGGAGAAATTGTTGATCGAGCGAAGGCAGGGGAGAAATGCATCTTTACAGGCGCATTAATCGTTGTTCCAGACGTCAGCCAACTTGGGCTCCCGGGTGTCCGACCAACAGCTGTGCGGGATGATAAAAACGCGCCTAGAAGCGGAGATGCTGGAGGGACTGGTGTCACTGGCCTTAAAGCTCTCGGTGTTCGGGATCTTACATACAGGCTAGCCTTCTTGGCTTGTATGGTAACTCCTGATACCTCGACACCTGGCTCAGTTACAAGCCAGCAATTGTATGGCCAAGCTAGTAACATTCTGGCATCACTTAATCAGACGGCACCCATCGACCCAAATGAGTCTGGCGACCTTGCTCAAGAAGCTGTTCTTGCGTCCATGACACACGCAGAAATTGCCGAACTTCGCGAAATGGTGCACAGTGGCCATATTTATTCGCGTTTAGTGGACTCCATTGCCCCCATGGTTTACGGTCATACCATAGTCAAAAAAGGACTGCTATTGCAGCTTTTGTCTGGTGTGAGCAAAACCACCCCCGAGGGAATGCAGCTCAGAGGTGATATCAACATCTGCATCGTTGGAGATCCTTCGACATCTAAGTCTCAATTCCTTAAGTATATCTGCTCATTCCTCCCAAGAGCTGTCTATACATCCGGAAAGGCCTCCTCGGCTGCCGGTCTTACAGCTGCTGTTGTAAAGGACGAGGAAACCGGGGAATTCACGATTGAAGCAGGAGCTCTTATGCTTGCAGATAATGGTATTTGTGCCATTGATGAGTTTGATAAGATGGACATAAGCGACCAAGTAGCCATCCACGAGGCCATGGAACAGCAGACCATCTCGATTGCCAAGGCGGGAATCCAGGCGACCCTGAACGCGAGAACATCTATTCTCGCCGCTGCCAATCCAGTTGGTGGAAGGTACAATCGGAAGACGACTCTGCGAGCAAATATCAACATGTCCGCACCTATCATGTCCCGTTTCGATCTGTTCTTTGTTATTCTCGACGAATGTAACGAGGCGACGGATCGTCACTTGGCTGAACACATTGTTAAAATCCACCAATTTCGCGACGAGGCCGTAGAACCGGAATTCACAACAGAACAGCTTCAGCGATATATCCGATTTGCGAGGACGTTCAAACCCGAGTTCAACGATGAGGCTAGGGAACTGTTGGTTCAAAAATATAAGGAACTGAGAAGCGATGACGCCCAAGGGGGTATTGGTAGAAACAGTTACAGAATTACTGTCAGGCAGCTGGAGTCATTGATTCGTCTGTCAGAGGCAATCGCCAAGGCGAATTGTGTTGGAGAGGTTACTGCTGCCTTTGTGACGGAAGCTTTCGATCTCCTGAGACAGAGTATCATCAGTGTCGAAAAGGACGATGTGGAGGTCGACGATGAGGAAGAAGATCTAGCAGGAACCTTAGGTGGTCCAGTTAGCCGAACCGATGTCGAAGGCGATGCAGCTATGGAAGATGCAGATGGGCGGGATGCAGGGACAGACGGACAGCGTCCAAAAACAAAGATTACACACGATAAGTACTTGAAGATTCTAAAGATGATTGCTCGGCGTATCGAAGAGGAAGAGTCGGCCAGCGGCAATGGTGTTGAAGGCGAAGTCCTTATTAGGTGGTATCTCGACGAGATTGAGGACGAGATGGATAACGAGGAAGACTTTCATTATGAGATGAACATAGCAAGGAAGGTTCTCAAGAAACTGATCAGGGTAAGCTTTATTACCACTTATAATCAACGAAAAATTGCTGACTTTATTCTCTGCAGGAAAATACTCTCATGGCTGTACGTGGGGACGGCCTTCTTCCTGACGAAGGAGAGGACGACTCAGCACCTGTCAACCAGGTTGCTTATATTATGCATCCCAACTATGCATCTGATGAAATAGAGCTTAAACAGCCAAAAAGGTAATCCAGTGGCTGTATTTCCGGAGCTAGGCCAACGAATATCATACATGGGATTTGAGAGGGCGTTATGAGCAATTCATGGGTGCGTGGATGAATGGGACGGTCTTTCAATTTGTTGTAGAGGGATTTGAACTTTGTGTGTTTGGTATTATGGTGTATTTCATTATACTCATGTGTTAATGATTCCATTAATAGGTGGGACTTCAGGTTTCAATGATTAGGTTACATCTTAAATGCAATCCCGCCCTCGTTGTCGATAAATTTGTGATTTAGCTTGGGTCAAATAGTCAGTGACGTGATAGTCTAATTTGGCGAGACTGTTTAGTTATTAATTCGCCAGGGGTTAGCTCCAATTGTTGCGCTCGAAAATATAGCTGTACGTTGAACGTCCCTCAGTTGCTTATTCATATGTTTATTTATATAATTATTTATATCCGGTTATTTATATACAAATCCATTTCAAGCAACCTATCTTTATAATGCCTCCTCCGAAAACTCAAATCAACCTCCTCAGAGGATGGCCTTCTCCCTCACTCCACCCGACCCCCGCCCTCCTATCTGCGGCCCAGTACTCTCTTACCCATCCATCAATCTCGATACCGGCCCTCCAGTATGGACCCGATGAGGGTTATGAACCACTTCGGCTTGCCGTTTCCTCCTGGCTCGCATCATTCTACTCCGTGCCGGATGACCCCACACGGATATGCATTACTGGCGGTGCAAGCCAGAACTTGGCAGCCGCACTGCAAGTCTTCTCTGACCCAAATATCACAAAGAGGGTATGGATGGTGGCGCCGTGCTATTATCTGGCCTGTAGGATTTTCGAAGACGCAGGGTTCACTGGGAATCTGAGAGCTGTCAGAGAGGACGACGAGGGAATCGATGTGGAGGCTCTGGAAAGAGAGCTCAGACTTCTAGAAAACGAGGAGCCAAGAGGTCCTGTAAGTCTATATATTCTCCAGTGCTTGTTACCGGCGGTTGGATTTATTTTTCCTGCCAGCCGTTCAGGCCATAACCACGTGACACTCATCCTCGTTCTATCTCAAGTGCCCTCCATGGTGGATATTTATCTCCGTGTACCATTCTTGTATCATTTAGCTATATTTATTTATGTCGATACGGTTAGGGCTAATATACCCCAGCAATTGAAACCCAGCCGGCCATGGGGCAAAATCTATTCTCACATCATATATTGTGTTCCCACATACTCAAACCCCTCTGGAAAGTCGATGTCTCTCCGCCGACGTAAAGAACTCGTCGACCTAGCTCGGACCTACAATGCTCTTATAATAACCGATGATGTCTACGATTTTCTTGGATGGCCAACCAATGACCAAGCATGCCCTACTTCGGAGCTCAAGTCCCTCTTGCCGCGCTTGTCAGATATCGACCGGGCTTTACCTCCTCATACCTCTGATCCAAAACATTTCGGGAACACGCTCTCTAATGGCTCATTCTCTAAAATTGTAGGTCCTGGTGTTCGCACAGGCTGGGCAGATGGCACAGCTGCGCTTGCATATGGACTCTCCCAGTGTGGGTCATCCCGCTCAGGTGGCTGCGGTTCACAGCTTGTTGCAGCCTTCATATCGCAGATATTGGAGAATGGATCGCTGCAGAGCCACATTGCGGAGAAGCTTATTCCCGGATACCAACGCAGGTGGACCACGATGATTAATGCCATTGAACGTGCACTCGTTCCACTGGGTGTGCAGGTAAGTAGGGCGAGTTTAGAAGGGAGGGATGTATTTGGCGGTTACTTTATTTGGCTCCACCTACCGGATGGAGTAACGGCGAAAGCTACAGCCGCTGTAGCGAAAGAGGAAGAGAACCTGATTGTGTCTGAGGGAGAGCTTTTTGAGGTTCGTGGAGACGAAAGTGCTGTGAGGCTGGGGCAGTGGTTAAGGGTGTGCTTTGCTTGGGAGGAGCTGGAGACTTTGGAAGAGGGGGTCGATAGATTGGGGAGGGTAGTGAAAAAGCTTCAGGGTGTATAAATATATATGGCCCTTGGAAAGGCATTGTAATGGAGCCATGGTTGCGGCACAATTTAGTTCCGGCAAAGATATAACATCACCATTTAAATGATAGATGCAAGCTAGGACTATTTCCACGGGAGGCGTGACAGCAAGAAAACACATACATGTGAGCGTCTAAACCGGGAGAGGCCCATTTGCACTATATTCCGTGCTTATAGTTGCAACAGGCGAAAACTAAGTTACAATGAGAATATATTTACGGTACGGCTCTGGTATGCTAAAACTCCACACATCTACTTCGTGCGGATATGCTTTAGCTTTCTGTTCGTGTACAAAAAGTTGTTGGCATATGCCTTTGGTAACCTCTTTCTCTCCGTTGGCTCTTGGACAAAGTATTCATAGCCTTGCTTTTCCGCAAAAGCGACAGCATCTTCCCTCGATTTGAAGGTCACATTGGTCCCCTGCATAAAATCACCAGAAGACTGCCATCCCATCAGTGGATTCTCCCATCTGTGGCCCTTTGGCAAGATATCCCAATCCATTCTCCAGTGGTGTTGGTGCCAATCTCCCGACTGTGTAGCTGTTTTGGTTGGGCGATAGATGCTGGTATAGTGTTAGCAGTATACCCTGCGCATTCAGTAGTTAGGCCATACCGGACGGTTCTTGCTTGTAGCTCAATTGGCGCACCACTCAGGACTGCTGCTGGCAAAACCTCCCCTTCTTCACTGCCATCCATAACTCGTTTTGGGACGGGAGAATAAGTCCTACAGGAAGTTAGTCCGCCAACCATGGATATCGGGGCAAGCTGCGCGTACGATGAAGCCTGGTCCACCTCCACATTCCAATCCGGGTTATTGTGCCTTATTTTGGTATCCGTTCTCTCCACAGACGAGCTGCTGGACTGGCTCGGCTTCGATTCGTCGGATTCGGTAAGAGTCGTGCCAACTGTAGTCTGGGTGCCATATCTGGCGAACGCGGGGGCAGGTCGGTGGGCAGCAGGGCCCGCCGCCTTTAATAACCTCCCAACGATGGAGGGCCGCAGGAGGGACATGGCGCAAGGAGTTGATGTGTTTCAATTCGTCTTTGGTGCATCAGACGTGGTAGTGATGGTGGTGGTGGAAGTCGATGATTTGAGGCTGATTATGTAATCAACCGAGCTAATAGAAACATGCAGGCCGACTTCCATGTCGTCCCGAGCCCTTTGCACTGAACACCTCCTGTCTTTATCACCACAGAGACTCAATTGATGTGAGTATCCCCATGCGGTGTTGAACCACGGCATTCAATTGTTTCCCCCGACGAAGTTTTTGACTGACAATCGCATCCAGCTTCAAAATGAGCTTCGTTACCCGACGCGCGCTTTCCACGCTCATCCCGCCAAAGGTATGCCTCAACAACTCTATTTCTGTTCGCTATGTCTAGGATACAGAAGCTAATATATTGAGATAGGTGGCGTCGCCTTCTGTAAGGACACCCCGGCATTGGACGGAATCGATTGCGATACCATTGACCCGATCAAACCCGCAACAACGAAACGCAAAAGGCTAACTTGACGCAGGGCCTCGGTGCAGCACAAGACGCTGCCCGTATGCAGAGGGTTGTTAGCTTCTACGAGAAGCTTCCCCGTGGCGCAGCTCCAGAGATCAAGGGCAAGGGCATTTGGGGACGTTACCAGGCCAAGTACTTTGGAAAGAACCCAAGTGGTGCACGTACGTAGCTACGAACCCGACTGTGCCTGCGACAGACTATGGGAACCAAGCTGACCTGGATATCATAGCCATCGTCCATGTCATCATTGCTGTCATCGCCATTGGATATGCGCAGAACTACTACTTCCATCTCCGTAAGTTACAGACGCCGAAGCCGCAATTGGACAACCCACTGACTACTTGCAGGCCACCACAAGAACAACGCCCACTAGATGCATACCGAGCCTACTATATGGTAGAAGGCCCTGAGCTATGGGTTTAGGAGTTGTTGTAAATATAAGAGAATCAGTTTTAGCCCGAGAGTGGATCTGTGAACGTCGCAGGTGAATGCTACAAATATAGACTCAAAATGTTCGCGAACCGCTCCCCACTTGCATTGCTAGAGTTGCGGGTGATATTGTACTGCCAAAATGATGCTCTATTCCAATTAAACCTATTTTTGAAGTGCCTCTATGTGTTTTGTCCTCATTAGGCGCATGATATTGATAATATTGGGCCATAAGGCTTTCCTTCCGGTATAATGGAACAACCCGGAGTGTCTGGATGGGTAAAAATATGCTGCACGTGACATGAGACATACAACCGCGTGTTTGCAGCTGGGAGCTTCCAAGTGTATGTGACTGTAATAAATTCAGATATTTTTATTCTTGTTTTTCAAAATCGTGACACCAGTCTAGTCATACGTAGTCATAAAATGCTGTTGTTTGTTAAATAATTAAATTCTTCGTGAAATATAAATACTCCTGTTGACTTGTAATCCCTTTTTTTAATCTGCCGTATGTGACTGTATTTAGCAAATTAGGTACAGTAATCAATACTACAGTAGTGTTCCAGACAGGCAATTCCCTGGTGGCGGCGTACCGTACGGCGGTCCCCATCAATTACGCGCTAGCCTCTTTCACTCGCTTTCTTGACACCAGATCAAACATTCCAACGTCGACATTATTATTTGGCACCTCGAATGAGATTACCAACATCTCCCCGCCATTAAACACGCAAGCTGTTCCCTTTATTCATACAAAGGGCGCTATCTCGAAAGACTGGCGTAGACTCTCCTACCGCTGCGCAATAGTCTACCTCGATCCCGAGTTCCCAGGCGACACGTCCTGTCTACCTTACGCCGGCACGATCAGATTCGCCCCCATCGCTACACTCGACTCCTACAAGCAGAGAACTTCGCATGCGAAGCTCCGCAACATCTCTCAGACGCCCTGAAGACGTATGATGGCAACAGAAGCCTCACCGAAGAATATCGTGGTTGCTCCTCCCATAGCTGAATCCGAACAAGTATGTCACGCGCCAACTTTACATTGATGGCTTCACTAACAGGCCAAGTCCCATGCCAGTGCAGCTACTCAAGATGTCTCCGCCAACCCACCCACAGTAAAGGATGGAATCGAAGTTGAGCGCACTGCAACGCCAATCCTCGATGCAGCGGATGTCGCCGTCACGTCAGCAGATGTCAGCGTCAATGGTGGATCGGACAGCGAGGCGGTAAAGTCAAAAAGCACGGTCGAAGGCCATGTGCGAACTTCCTCGACTGTCAAGAAGCCGATATCATTCAAAGCCGTATCAGTCAACAAAACTTTTCTGGCAGCGAAGGGTGCAACAGGTCCAATACCACCCAAGTCTGGAGATAAAGGAGCTGGCAGCTCTGCCACGAGCTCTGCAACCGCATCAGCAACTCTGATATCGAAACCTCGGCTAGTTGCAAAGTCCGGCAATAACTTGATATCGACCTCGAGAACAGCTGCAACAGGCGCGGGAAGCAAATCTGGAGCGGCGCCGGACGCAAGTGCTGTGTGGAATAAGAATAGGCGTACGTGCTTCCTCTTATCCCTAATGACTACAAAGCTAACTTGCACAGCTGCACCGACCCCAGAGCCGAAAAGAGTCACTGATGAAGAGCTGGCTCAAAAATATGGTATTCACCTCGCGACCCGATTGCAATCAGATGATCCTGGCAGGCAAGCAAACTGGGCGGATATTGACGATGATGATGACGACTGGGCACCACAATCAATAGAATGGTCGGATGGGACAAAAATTTCTATGCCGCAGCAGGTAGATGATCTTGTTCCAGAATTGCCTAAGCCAGCACCTCCAATAGCCGTTAATGATACCGAAAAGACAGCATCACCTTCCCTACCCGTGGCGTCGACAATGAAACTTGGCTCGATGGCTGGTGGGACCGGAAGGGGCTTGGTTCTCAAGGGAGCATCTGATAAGCCAACACTTGTCGCGAAACCTCCAGCTCTCCCTACACCCGCCAAGTCGCCTTGGGCACCACTACCCCCCATGGATAAAGCCGCACCGATTGTTACAGATATCCCTTCTCAATCGCAACAAGCCCCGCGGTTTGGTAGCAGAGATCCTCATGGGTTCGACGGTATGCCATCGCCGGCAAAAGAAATCGCCGCCGATGACTTCAGCCGATCGTGGAGAGATGGCAACGCTGGCGCCAGCAAGGAATTGTACAACTCACAGTCTGGAAGATACGAGCCCGTCAATGATGGACGTAGGGGAAGCCGCAACGAAGCCCACCCACGCCAACTGGCTCTTCTACAAAGACATCACGAGACTCAAGGCCCAGCTGAGCCTTCTGCTGCATTTCAAACTCATAGAGCAAATCTGCAAGACCCATCGTATGGCCGTCGCAGGGCGTCATCTAATGTTAGTGGTGGAAGTGGAAACTATGGTAGGCGACTTAGTAGAGGACAGGAGAGCTACCCCCCCCAGGACACACTTGGGGCGCGACGTGGTTCATTGGTTGCAGTCAGCGATGAACCCCTACACTCTCCGTCTAGCCATCCTAGCCAACGGCCAAACCAACAGCAGCAGTGGCAATCACGTGCCTCCCCTGTTGTAAGCCATGCCTCGCCTGCATCAGTTCTTGCGCAACCCGCAGTATCATCGACTCCAGGAATCCCGTTGGAAGACGAAGTGGAACTACAGAAGAAGATTATGCGGGAGAGCCGAGAGCTTGCGAGAAAAAGGAGACTTGACGAAGAAGCTCGGGAAGAGGCTGAGCGGAAAGAACGAATTCGACTGAAGTTGGAAGCAATGGGGCCGCCTCCAGAAACTAAGAAGCCAAAGAAGGATACTCCAAAGGAAGAGAAAGCCACTCCCATCCAGATTCAAGCCCGAGAGCCCGCCCTAAAGTCGGCCGTGCCACCAAAATTACCTGCTAGCGAATCTACAGGCGAAGTTAAGCAATACGGTATGATGAAGGTACACCCGCCAGAGCCGGTCAAAGCTGCCGCAGCAGCCACGATTGAGCCGCGGAGTAAAGAGAAGGCGAGTGATGAAGTCCATATCAACGGCATCATTCCTGAGGCCCCATCTCGTGGTGGCCTGGAGGCGCAGGCCCCGCCGACCCAACCACAATCTTGGCATAGTAGCCAGAGTTCGGCTCCTGATCGGGGGTTCCCTCCTTGGTCTAACCCAGCCTCGCATCCTGCTCAGGGACGAAACGTCTGGGGACCACCGACAAACGACCGCACGTTGGGCAACGGAACTTTTAACCCCGAATTATCCGTCCAGTCTTCTCAGATTGCACAAGTTGGCCCAGGGCCGATTGGCCCGCCAACTAACAATAGGGCAAACGGCCAATTTCAAGGTCGTGGTCGTGACCATTACGCTCAACGACCAGCCCCTATTGCGCCGCCTACCAGACATCAAGAACATAGACCGGCAATGGCCTCTGGTTGGACCAGTGGCAACATCCAATCGAGACTTGCGGAGGATGATGCCCGTATTCTTGCAGAGCAAGAGATCGCACAAGCGTCTCGATCCGACGACATAGTGGCGCCAATTAAAGATACTTGGCGGCAGGTAACGTTATCAAGCGATGGACAACGCACAGAGGCAAATGTCCCTTCACATTCAATTGTTCCTGGTTCTTCGCCCAGTGGCGTACCAACATGGTCGGATTACTCTGTTAGACCAAGGCACGACGAACCATCTCAATACCAACCTACGGAACAGGGGGGTCTCTGGCCCCAAGGCCATGCAAATGAGACACCCTCTACCTCTACCTCTGGCGCTCTCCCCCCTTCTCGTGGCTCGCGATTTTTCCCTCAAGTTCGGGAGTTGCCTAGAGATGCATTGGTGGAAGAGCGACAATATTCGCGCCCAGGCTCTCCATCACCCCCACCACCAACAATGGCAGGGCATCCAGTATACGATGGAGACGTCGCTCGCCCTCATGTGTCCCTGCCACGTCCACCGCCGGTAGTTAAGCTACCCCCAGCACCCGTCTTGGCACCAATTGCACCCCCGAAGCCAGCATCGTTTGCCGCAGCCGCGGCCGCGGCTGGCCCAGCAGGACCCATCTCGCCATTGCTTCCGAGGTCTCAAGTCATAAATACTCAATCAACGAACCCAAAATCTCAATCTCCTGCCGCTGGAGGTTGGCAAGATAAAATCAATTCACTTATGGGGCGCCGGACCTCGCCTCCTAAATCTCATGCTTTAGCCGTTGATTCTTCGAGTAAACATGCACTGGACCAATCAATCAGTCAAATCCCATCCGCTACGGTGTCTCTTCCTGGAGTCCCTGCTGCTTCGGACGAAGAGAACGTGTACGAGACTAAGCCGATGGCTGAAGAATGCTTTGAGGAGCAGGAAATGGGCTACGTGCCTACCGTGAAAGTACCCAACAAAGCTCCCGATGCTGCTTATTTCCTCGCAGCGCCACAAGTAAAACCACTTCCCCGCAAGTTTGTGGTTTCAGACGTCACCAGCGCGAATAGCTTGAACTTTTCGCCTCAACTTAATAATGACGGCGAAATCGTCTTAGTCCTACTGCCTGGAATGGAAGCAAATAAACGTGTTACTATCGCACATAAATCTGAGCCTCGCCAGAAGAGTAATCCACGGCGGTCTGGCCAAGGTCGCGGAAATTCCCAGCGACACGGGCCCTCTCCTCATAGCCGTGGCGGAAGATCTCGCGATACCTCGACTACCTTTCCAACGGCCTCTACGGATCAAGGGTCTCCGTCCACAAGCCAAGGGACATCAGCCCCGCACAGGGGGCGTGGAAGGGGCGGGCTCGGAAATAACTGGGCTAATCGCTCTACTACGACACCCCCCAACGCCATCAATGTTTGACTTCAAACGCGCCGTTAAACCCGGGCTAAAAAATTTCAGCTCATCGACGCAAACTATATTTTGAGAACTTGTTTCCGTCCTACCAACCTATAATTTTTCCAACAACCCTCCAACTTGTACTTTAACTCTCTCAATACGAACGGTTCCCACTACGGATATGCATGTAATTTGGGGAGCCGCTATTCTACGCGTGTACATAAGCATTTTATCTCCAGTTCTTATGCATGCGTTTTGCTCCAGGGTCGGAGTTGTTTTTCTGGTCTTCCGAGAAGGGCGGAAATGGAATGTATTCGGATAGGGCGCGACTGAAATTCCGCGACACCAGGGGCACTAATGGGATGACCTGGTCTATTTGACAGATGCTGGCTGTCCGGTCCTGTCTGTCATCGAGCTGGGCGCTGGATGTGGACGAGATGCAGTAGCTACTTTGATAAGAACTGAGAGATAAATACAGCCTTCAAATTCAGATATCAACGGTGAACGTCTTTGTAGTGTTGGGCTTATTATGATCTGGCCCCTTGTGAGACCATGCCAGCGAAACCCTTGGCTACCAAACGACTAATATTGCACAATTCACCTTCCTCTCCTGTAAACCCAGTAGCAAATTGAGATACTTAAATGCCTTTCTCTTATATACAAATTCCAGAATTGGTCCGCATATGGCGGCGCGAGTAAAAATGCTAATACAACCAACCCTCCCTTTCCAAACTATGTAATCTGTCCCCCCATACCTTCGCTCAGTTGAATGACCTAACCCCGTTTTCCTCGCATCATAATCGTGATTACTCCTCATCCGACTCCTCTTCTGCGACCTATTGTTATATTAGCGAGAAGTTAGGAAAAGTAGAACTAGAATCAACTTACATCGTCATGGAAAGTCTTGCCCTCCGTCGTCGCCTTAATGACACCCGCACGAATGACGAAGTCTCCGAACCTCTCGCCCTCCTCTCTCTCCTGCGCGTAACGCTTGATGAGAGGAATCATGATTGCCAGAATCTCGTCCTCCTTGATGGAGGAGCGGTAGAGCTTGTTAAGGCGCTGGCCGTGGTAACCGCCGCCAAGGTACATGTTGTATGCGCCGTATGCCTTGCCGACAAATGCGACCTCTGCCAACCATGGCCTGGCGCATCCGTTGGGGCAACCGGTCATACGCATGACGATGCTCTCCTGCTTAAGTCCATTGTCCTCGAGCGTTTGCTCGAGCTTGGAGATGAGGACTGGGAGGTAGCGCTCGGATTCAGCCATGGCGAGACCGCAGGTTGGGAAAGCAACGCAGGCGGAAGATGACAGGCGCAGGCCGGAGAACTGGATGTTGTCTAGCTTGTACTTGGCCATCATTGCTACGATCTTGGGCTTATCCTCGTCCTTGACGTTGGAGATGATCAAGTGCTGGTTACCAGTCAACCTGAACTCGCCCTTGTGAATCTTTGCGATTTCCCTAAGGCCAGTGCGCATTGGGAAGTCAGCAGTGTCCTCGATTCTTCCGTTCTCAATGAAGAAAGTGAAGTGGCTGAGTCCGTGCTCGTCCTTGATCCAACCGTAAGTATCGACGTTGGAGACGAACTTGAACGGGCGCTGCTCGTCGAACTTCTTGCCCCAGATCTCCTCGACCTTGGAACGGAAAACATCGACTCCCATATCATCAACGGTGTACTTTAGGCGAGCGTGCTTGCGGTTCTTGCGATCACCGTTGTCACGCTGGACGAGCATGACCTTCTCACAGACGATGTGGACATCCTCCTTTGAGCAGTAACCCATCATTGAGCCTGTGCGAGGGTAAGTCTTCTTGTTGTTGTGAGTAACACCCATACCACCGCCGACAAGCACGTTAAACCCAGCAAGGTGTCCGTCTTCGCCCTTGATGGCGATGAGACCAACATCGTGGGCGTAGACGTCCGTGTCGTTGTTTGGAGGAGTGGCAATGGTAATCTTGAACTTTCTGGGGAGGTAGGTAGGGCCGTAAAGGGGCTCAAAGTCCTGGACAGCGTTTCCAGCAATTTGAGTCTTATTATCATCCTCATCCTTCAACCAGATCTCGTGGTATGCGGTAGTAGACGGTAAAAGGTGATGGTCGATACGGACAGAGCATTCGTGGACCTCCTTGTGGTATTCAGAGTGGGCGGGAGAGCTGCTGCACATAAGGTTACGGTTGATATCACCACAGGCGGCAATACTGGTCATAAGAGCCTTGTTAATTGCGCGCATGGCGCCCTTAAGCTTGCCCTTAACGACACCGTGGAACTGGAAGGTTTGGCGGGTAGTGAGCTTCATTGTCTCGTTTCCGAAATCGGAACTGAGTTGATCCATCTGGACCCATTGGCTTGGAGTTGCAACGCCGGATGGGAGTCTGCAGCGAATCATGAAAGAGTAAGCGGGCTCAAGGCCAGCAGCCTTGCGCTCGTCACGAAGATCACGGTCGTCTTGCATGTAAGTTCCGTGGAACTTGGTCAGCTGAGAGTCGGAAGCAGAGATTGCGCCGGTGCTGGTATCCTTCAGTCCCTCGACAATAGTACCACGGAGGAAGTTCGACTCGATCTTGATGTCTTCGTTGGTGATTGGCGGCGGCTCATCAGCAAGTCCCTCGACGTTATCAACGCCAAGAGTTTGCCAAAGTTGTGCCTCCCACGGAGCATATCCGGTCTGGAATCCATCGGGATCCTGGTCATCTCCAAGGCCGATATCTGCAAGGGGTTTGGCACCGAGGTTGCCCAAAACTCTGAACAAATCCTTTCCTGGCTTGTTGTAGTAAATCTTGTCCTCCTTTCTTGGCCAGTAGTGGCTGTCACCAAGAGCAAATACGGAGAAGTTAACAGATGCGAGATCCAGCTCCGTGTTGTCCTTGATAGCACCCCAGAATGCATGACCATCCTGTGGGAACTCTCCCTGTCCGGCGGTTGAAGTAAGGAAGACGATGTTTTCCTCTGCAGAGAGGTCCTCAATTGGGTAGTCGCCCATGCTCATTACCATGGTCTTCAATCCGCGAGCCTTTCCGCGGTTGCCCAACCTCTTAGCAAGGGTTGTGGCATTGCCGTTGTCGGAAGCGTACAGGATCGTTAGAGGAGCACCAAAGAGGCCCTCTAGCAGCACGTTGTATGCATCCTTTGCCTTCCTCTTCTGGGCCTCACGAACTTCCGAGCCATAATCCTCAGCGATGTTGGCGGCAAACTCAGGACGCCTCTTCATGAGCTGAGTTAGGTGGTTATCGCGTGCTAGGAAATCCTTCAGCTCATTCTTAATTCGCTCGGAATCCAATGAGAAGTTTTCCTCGTTGCGATCTTCGGCCGTCGGGTCCCACCTGTACAGTGGCCAGTAACCGAGATCGACAGCCTTCTTGGTCTCTTGCAGAACGGTCAAAGGAGAGTCGCTCTCCTTGAAATATGGCAAGTAAGCCATGACAACAGACGGGCCATCGAACTTGTCTGCTTCGATCATCGCTTGTAAGACTTGGGTGTACGAGCTGTAAACCGCGACAGAGGCAACATAGGCATTTCCAAAGTTCATGGCGTAAAGCCCAATGTCCTTCTTGCGGCGTGCGGCATCTGCCGCTGCGCGCTCGGAGTATGGCGTGGAGTCAATGATGAGCATGTTGACATTCTTGCCCGAGGCAATGACATGGTGGACACCAGAATTACCCAAATCGTATGCCCATGCATCAGATCCGATCAACCAAGGAGACTCCTTGCGGAACAGCGACTTATTGGAGAGCAGTTTGGTCGCCAATGGAGACCCATCAGTCTCCAACCGAGAAATAATTTCTGGCGTAATCTCAGCCGTCAGCTTCTCATCATCGGCGCCTAGAGCCCACTTGGATAGGAACTTCTTAGGGGCTTCAGTGATGAATTCCTTTGAAACTGCGGCGTCGGAAACCTCAGTAATGAAGCGCTGGCGGTGCTCATTGCGTGCAAGAAGAGAGCCAAACCCGAACTCTGGGTTTGCGGATATGGTCTCAGAAATTCCAGCGTTGTTGGATCCCAAAGCATTAGCGACATGGAGTTTTTGGCCGAAAACCTGGTTCAATATTTTCATATAGGCAGTCTCAACTTTTGGTTGCTCAAGCTCTTGCTCCTCGGCGAAGTCAGCCTGTTCTTCGGTGGTGCCAACCTCGAGATTTTGGATTGGGGCATCAGACGTAAGGTTTTGGAAGATGCCGCGGAGCGCTTGGGAAACGGTATCCGGGGTGATGTGTCCCAATTGATGGCCAACAATCGTCTTAGCGCCCTCACCCGGTCCGCTCTTCAGAGTGGTGAGAATATCAAGGAAGATCGGTCCCCACTTTGTTGTCTTCTTGCGGATTTGCTCAAGAACGGCAAGACGCTTGACGGTCTTGGGGACAACCTCCACCAGTTTCGCGCCAAGCCACGGCCTGTAGAGGCGTGCAGTAACAATTCCTGCCTTTGCGTAAATCTCGTCGGACTTAGCCGAATCAATGGACTCGGCGAAAATCCCCGCATCTGATCCGAAAATGAAGATTGCGGTTTCGGCATTTGCTGGGCCAGTGTACTGGAAAGGGGCGTAATCGCGGCCAGTGGTGTCTTTAATTTGCGACCAAATCGCTGTGACGATGTCGTAGATGTCTTGTGACGAGGTACGCTTGACAGATGCATCAACCGTCGTTGCCGAAGAAACACTTGGTCGGCTGTCCACGCTGCTCTGCCTCGATTTGGTCGATCCAACGGAAGATGCCTTCGAGGGAGTCGCTGCCGGCTCGGCAGGTGCCAGCTGTTTCTGGACAGGGGCTCCAGTCGTGTCTAATGGCTCAATTGGCGCCTCGCTAACTCTTGCGATCTTGCCATCGTCGGCATATACGGAGCTGCCACCAATGCGGCTGGATTGGAAAGCACGGACGGCGCCCAAGTCCAGGACTTGCTCCACAACAGTGCTATCCTCGGCAGTGACAGCGTCATCATTTTCTGATGCAGAAGCGTCAAAGAAATGAATGACACCCTTGCCGGACTTGATGGCAAGGGCGTGAGCAGTCAATGCAATATCTTGCGCCTCCTGGAGCGATCCGGATTGGAGGAATGTGAAGCCAGAATTTCTGATGGAGGTGATTGAAGAGTAGTCGGGGTGGTGAGCGGGCTGTAACGCAACATGGATGACAACTGGGTAGTTGGCAAGCTTGTAGAGGTATGGTACCGACGAGACGAGTATGGAAGAGGTGGTTGTGACGGAGGTGAGTTTTCCGGAGCGGATTGGGGCGAAAACAGAGAGAAGAGGGTCGGCATTCTGTCTGACGGTTTGAATCTGCACAAAAGTCAGGACTATGCTCGTCTCATGCAAGGAATATTCTTCAGGGCTATCTCACTTCTGGAATGCGGCTCTCGGATGCCGCGACAACACTTTGGTCCTTGTTGTCGGCATAAGTTTGTAGGTGTGTCGAGAAACCCGACGGGACAGCCTGTGCTGGCTGGACGGAGACAATAACGTCACTGGAGAGGTATGCAATGCGCGCAACTGCCCAAAATTGTCAGCTATATCTCACAGCATTTCCTCGATCCTGCGACGGGCGCCGCCTCTGCCCCAAGAGGGTGGCGGGGCATGGCAAAGCGGACGTCGTGGTCCGAAGTGAGAAATGACGGAAGGGCAGCAAACATACCGGCCTCTTCAGGCGTGCGTAGTGACAGCGAAGCAGCCATATTGCCTTTGGTATCAGTGGCTTTCCTCCGTTGGGAAAGAGGAGAGGAGGGAGTGGTTTTGAAGAGGAAAGACATTTTTTATTGAGCCGTCCTGGAGTTCTCCGACTACAGCCCAGCTAGGAGCAGTCAATTCAATTCACTCTTACCTGTCTGGACCTATGGGCGCGATAACCGGAGGGTATTAGGGATTGTGGGGGTGTAAAGGGACATGGGTATGCCATATGATTTAGCGGTGATGTGGAAGTACCATTGCATTTTTGGTGGAATTGGTGGGAATTGGTGGAATAAGCTGGGCTGCCAGGGTAGGGTGGAGGAATAGGGAGACTGTGATTGGCTGGACGGCAATTTGATCGATTGCGTGCTCGACCATGACTGACAGCATTTTTTTCCTTCTTCTAGATCACGTGAACAGGATATTATGGGCGGGATATGGAGAGTGGAGAGAGTGGTGTAAGTGGGAGCAATTAGGGAAGAGGAATTGCCAATAGGCCATTGTCATCACATGTCCAATCAGAAGCCGATGCACGACTATAAATCACGTGCATAGCAAATGTATGTGTCACTCACTCTCTGTTCTAGAACCTTTGTATTACTGTTGTAGGGAGTACTGAGGCCTGGAAGGGACTATGCTTACAAAATGACTGTGATGATACCATCTGCTTACCAGTATGCACTTTTATACAATACGAGTACGAACTACGAACTACAGCATACAGTATAGAAAATCATAGGGGTTTAGTTTAACCCTTACTTTACCTTCACTTGGCCTGCACTTGGCTTCCACTTGACTTCCACGTGGCCTACGAACACTTGAGACCCGTACAGTATAGTATATACCGGTAACTACAAATTAACAAAACTATACTTGCTCAAGCCAGGTGTATCTTCAATGCTATCATACTATCATACAAGGCTCGCCAAAACCGCTATGCTCAAGATCTTCCACGTCCACATAATGCATTAAGGTCAAATACAACCACATCGACGAGGTCCACACTTCTCCCATCTCCATCTCCATCTCAATCTCCATCTTCACATCTGTCTCCATCGTTTAGCACGCGCAGCCCTCTTGCGACTGGGGTGAGTTGTTGATGTTCACATCGATCACTGCACGAGCGGGTTAGAAACAGATCCAAGTACACCCCTCCTTTGAGGGCCTTCTGAGGACTCACTTTGGTTCCCAGCTGCCGCAGCGCTGTCTGCTCCCTCCATTCCTGGCAAGGCCTGAGCGATCCTCCTGAACAGGTTCTTAACGTTATGTCCAACCTTCGCGCTCGTCTCGATGAACATCAGGTTGTTCTTCTTTGCCTCCTCCTCGCCTTGCTGCGTCGTCACCTCCCGCTTATCATTCAAATCGGTCTTGTTTCCCACCAGGACAATGATGACATCGTTCCCTCTCTCGCCCCGGACGTCGTCTACCCATTTACGTGTGTTCTGGAACGACTTCGCATCTGGTGTTTTAGCGTTAGTATCAACCCTTGCTATCAGTCAAGACTAGAGAAGCTGTGCATACTGGAGATATCGTAGACCACCACTGCAACACTTGAATCGCGTATGTACGAAGGAATCAAACTGCGGAAACGCTCCTGCCCAGCCGTGTCCCATAGTTGTAAACGGACAGTTCGGTCCTCAAGATACATAGTCTACCGCCATTGTCAATACATCGGCATTTCATCCAACTGGGATTTCGGGTCCGTACTTTTGATAAGAAGTCGATACCAATCGTGGCTTGGTACATATTGTCGAACGAATCGTACATGAACCGTGTTATTAAGGAGGTTTTGCCAACTGTGCCATCAAGTTAACACAATGCTGCCGCCTATGGAAGCAACCTTCGCATACCACTCTGCTCGCCGAGAAACACCAATCTGAAAGCGATCTGTTAGTATTGTATTGATGGTAAGAAGAGTAATCCACCTACTTGAACTTCTTCAACGGGTTGTTGTATGAACTACCCGGAGCTTGCGCCATGACGGCGGTTCTCTTGCTATCTGGCTCGAGGAGCTGCGTTGTTCGTGGGGTGGGGGAATAAAAAATATGTACAAGGTGAATCAACAGCAGCCAGGCTTGCGTGCAGAGAGATGTAATTGACAAAGAAACTCAATATCGATGAAGTCAGGAGTATATCACTCCCACTCCCGCTTCTGTCCTGTTCCATTCAATGGGCGCAGTATGCCAAGGCAAATACCCCATCGGGACTAGTACCCCGCTACAGGGAAAACAATTGTCCGATTGACGTCCGGTTTTTGTGGGGTTCTACGAAAATATACTCGCGAAGTGGGAAGTTTTGGATATGGGAAGTGTTGGATTAACCACTTTTGAAAATCTCACTCAACAATTTTGAAAAGATGCCAATCATCAAGAGAGCAGCCGCTGCTCCGGAAGCACCGCAGCAACACAATCAGAAATCGAGGAAGGGAAAGAAAGCGTGGAGGAAGAATGTCGATGTTACAGAGATTGATGCTGGCTTGGAGGCCGCTCGTGATGAAGTTATTAAAGGGTACGCAATTTTTGAACGATAACAAGATATGTACACTTATTCTAATACTTCCTAGTGGTATAATCAGCGAGAAGCAATCGGACGACCTCTTCATGCTAGATGTAGACGGTGACGCCTCAATCGCAAAGAAATTTCTCAAGGCCTCGAAGCCACTCAGAGCCGACGAGATCATTGCCCAACGCTCTGCCGTCCCCTCAGTATCGATGAGGAAGCGCCCTGGAGACAAGACAACGAACGGCATTGCCGACGCCAAGCGCCAGCGAGTCTCATATGTCTCTCACAAGGAGCTCACCCGCCTTCGCAACATCATGGCAGGGAAAGGCACACAGTCCGTCGTCGAGGTCACAGACCCCGCCTTCGATCCATGGTCCGAGACCGCCGATGCGCAAGCTCTAGTTGTAGACGAGAGATTCACCTTCCTCCCCAAGTCGCAGAAGAAGGTCGCACCAACCACCCTGAGACAAAAACCCATCTCCCTCGCTGCCTCCGGAAAGGCCGTCCCAGCCGTATCGAAACCAGCAGGCGGATACTCCTACAACCCTGTCTACACCGAATACGAGCAGCGCCTCATCACCGCCGGCGAGAAAGAGCTCGAGGCCGAGAAGAAACGTATTGCAACCGCTGAAGCGGAGCGCATCAAGGCCGAAGCATCTGCCAAATCCGCCGCCGAAGCCGTAGCAGCCGAGGCGCGTGCGGAACTCTCAGAGTGGGACGAGGAGTCCGCATGGGAGGGTCTCGAGTCCGGCGCCGAGGACGCTCGGATCAGCGCCAAGCGACCGGAGCGGAAGACGCAGCAGCAGCGGAACAAGATGATGCGGCGCAAGGAGGAGGAGCGGAAGCAGAAGATGCTGGCGAATAATAAGAAGCGGAACGAGCAGGCGCAGCATATCAAGAAGATTGCCAAGTCGGTGGAGGAGGCGGAGGAAGCGAGGGCGCTGGCTTTGAGCGTCCAGGCTGAGAATGCGGATGATGAGTCTGAGGGTGAGGATTTGGAGCTGCGCCGGAGGAAGTTGGGAAAGCTTCCGTTGCCGGAGAAGCAGCTTGAGTTGGTGTTGCCGGATGAGCTGACGGAGAGTCTGAGGCTGTTGAAGCCGGAGGGAAATGCCCTGAAGGAGCGGTACAGAAGTTTGCTTGTTAGAGGAAAGGTGGAGGGCAGGAAGAGGATCAGCTTTGCGAAGCAGGCTAAGAGGAAGACTACTGAGAAGTGGACGCATAAGGACTTTATGCTCCATTAGTCTTGGGGCGGATGTATGGGTAACGGGAACATCTTTGGCGTTTGTGCATACACTTATGATATCGGGAATTAAAAATGCAGCGACTTATTTCTGATAATTAATTTCTCTATTGAATGGTTTCTGTGACATCACCCCGCTATTGTCTCAGTATGGAACTGGCTATCTTTCCCAACAGTGTGGTGCCACCTGACCTGAGCGATTTCTTTAATTTCAAGACTTCCTCACAAGTAATGTGCAATCTTTTAAAGTAGCCTTTGCTCAATGTCCATTAAATTACTGTTCTCCTTATGCTGCTTGCTGACTGTGGAAGTCCTTAACGCCTACCAACTACGACCCAACTTTATATACATATCTTCACACCTGCTCTCCCCAATCTAACGCCCAGTGGACAATTTAAGTTCGCACTTCAATCTCTAGACATCAACCCTACATCGGGCCTTGTGTCTGAATCCTCATCGGTGGCGGGCCAGTGCCGCTTCTAGCCCGCTGCTCCCTCAATGATGTCCCCGGCAGCACACTGGTGCTCACAAACTTTTGGTTGGCACTCCTCGCCCACTCCTCGTCCTCCGCGCGACCACCAATCCACCAGTTAGTTCCAATAGCAGTCATCGCACGACCGAGCTTGCCCTTCCATCCAGCGCCCAACGGGGTGCCTTCCGCAAAAGGCTCTTCCAACTTGTCGTCCGCGCCGTCCATGTGGAGGTGTGGGCGCTGCGAAGACTTCGCCGAGAGGTATTGCCGCAGTACTTGTCGCGCGAAGGAGAAAAGAACCAGTGCGAAGTAGATGCGGACAACGGTGAGGAAAACGATGATGAGGATGCTCGGAATGGACTCGCTGACTGCGGCGCCGCTCGCGAGACTCGGGCTGCCGCCAGCGGCAGCGGCGGCATCGGTTATGCCGGAGGCGTCGGAGTTTGTGAAGCCGGCGGTGTCGTTCATTGTTTCGCTGCCAGGCGCATCGATCTCTGCATCCTTGGCTGCGGCGCTAAGGGTGAGGAACCAGGTGCCCGCGAAGATGGCAGTGTATGCTCCGTTAAGAATCGTGTCGATGAAGTAGAAGTAGGCGAGGGCGAGACATTGGAGGGGCGATGATTTGCGGATATGTGGCATGAGCATGGTGAGGATGACGAGCGCGATGAGCGAGTAGAGGTACATCGAGAACTGCAGGAAAGACAGCCGGTAGCCAGTGACGAGGGCGAGTATTCCGTAGAAGCCGGCGAGTTTGTTGAAGAGGAGGGAGAGCGCGATCATTTCAGCACCAAAGCGGAGGGAGGTTATGAAGAGGAAGGACTATGCGCTGTTAGACTGGAGGCAACGGACATGGTGGAACCTGGGTAGAGGGCTTACTCGAGGACGAGGTAGGGCAAGCCATGACGGGGCCATGGTGGCGGTAGGTTCGGATATCGTGGGGATGAGTCCCTAGTCGAAAAGAAAGAGATTTACTCGTTGAAGAGAAACGACCAGGTAGCCCAGAAGTGTGGCAGCGAAGTTGAGGTGGATAAGGTTCTGCTAGGCGTGGATGTAGGTTTATTGAAGGCCGCGACGACGATGATTTTGGGGATGGCGAAGGGGTCGATTAGATTAGATTGTTACTGAACTTTACATGCTGAGTAAGCAGTGATGGAGTCGAATATTCGGACACCGGCGTCCGAATATTGGAACTCAGTTATTGAACCCCCTGCTGTCGCTGATTAGCACGCGACCATTGGATTATGCTGCGGTAGGCACAAATATATAATGTATACGTTAGATTATTTTACTATTAACACTAAATTATACTAACTACTACTCTCGCTCCACTTTCAGCTCTTTTGAAGCTGCAATTAAAAAGTTACAGTTTGGTCACGTGACTGTTGCCTACGAATCTCGACAAAGCATTGGGCTTCAAGCAATATAATCCAATCAAATACAAGAAATATAATGACAGATCAGGACTCACTCATCCCAAGAGCACATTACTCTCCCCCGTGGAATAATGTTACCATTATTGGTATTGCAGGCAGTTCCGGCTCTGGAAAATCCAGCCTCTCACGAGCAATCCTCTCCGCACTGAATCTGCCATGGGTCGCCATCGTTGGCCTCGATTCCTTTTACAAGCCTCTGAACAAAGAGGACCATGCCAAGGCCCATAAAAATGAGCTAGATTTAGATGCTCCAGAGGCAATCGACTTTGACCTTCTGGTCGAGCTGCTGCAGGACCTGAAACATGGGTACGCCTTATCGGGTTTTGCCATGGTGCTTGCTGACAACCATTTTCTCAGACGGCGGGCAGAAATCCCAATATACTCGTTTAATAACCATCAGCGGGAAGCAAAGACGACGTCACTGTATAGCCCTCATGTATTGGTACTCGAGGGCATCCTGGCATTACATGACCCCCGTGTTCTTGAGTTACTCGATATGAAGGTTTGTTACATTGATGTCGGATGGGGATAGGTTTATGCTGATACCGTAGATATTTTGTGAAGCGGACGCCGATACCTGCCTATCTCGAAGATGTGAGGGCAAACAAACAGGTCCATTTGTCGATTTATTTTGCTAACTGAGAACTTGAATTAGTGCTACGAGATATTGCAGAACGAGGAAGAGATGCTGAGGGCTGCATTAAGCAATGGTTTGCCTTTGTGAAACCAAACTTCGAAAGATATGTCGACCCTCAACGAAAGGTAGCAGATATTATTGTGCCAAGGGGTATCGAAAACACCGTTGCGATCAGTAAGTTCCTAATTACAGCTGATTATGCTCCTAATCCTGTTGGAAATGAACCACCCTTTCATATCAAGCGGGGATCCCAAATATACTTGCAACGGCAGGATGCAAATCATGACTTACTAACATGGCTTAGCTATGGTGACGCAATATATCGAAAGGAAACTGATCGAGAAGTCCAAGGCACACAGGGCAGAGTTGAAAAAGCTTGGGTCTGACTGCGAGAATGAGCCGCTAGCAAGCAGTGTTGCCGTGTTGGAACAGACGTCTCAGCTGAAAGGAATCAGCACCATCATCCAAGATGTGGATACATCACCTGAGGACTTCATTTTTTACTTTGACCGCATTGCCACTCTGTTGGTTGAGCAGTAAGACTCCTCTGCCAGGCAGTTGCAGCATCGCGCTAACCTAAACAGCGCGCTAAACAACACTAATTTCAGAGTAAAGACGATAGAGACGCCTACAAAACATGTTTACAATGGATATCAACGAAACGGTGAGCCCAGTGCCGTGGTTATCCTACGCGCTGGTGCTGCTTTCGAGACCGGGTTGAAGAGAGTGATACCAGACTGCAAGACTGGCCGCATTCTCATCCAATCAAACATTAGAACCGGCGAGCCAGAGTTACACTATCAAAAGCTTCCGGTGGGTATCCAGACCCAGGATAGTGTACTACTCCTGGATCCACAGATGTCAAGCGGTGGCGCTGCCCTGATGTCCGTACAAGTGTTAATTGACCACGGAGTGGCAGAAGATCGAATTGTTTTCGTTACCTATTTTGCAGGAAAGATGGGACTGAATCGTCTCACGAAAGTATTTCCTCGCGTGAAAGTGGTTGTCTGCGAAATCGTTGCGGATTTCGAGCCGCGTTGGATCGAAAAGCGTTACTTCCGCTGCTGAGAAACTTGTGGAACACCTTCGAATACTACTATATAAATTTATGGTCTGCTGTTTTATCGACTTACTTTGGATGGGATGATAATGGACTTGGCATGGGGTGGTCCCTGATTAAGGTTCGTGCCACCCGGCACTAAGCAATCAACATGGCAACACCCCAACCGAAAATGGAAATGTCGACCTACAACATAACAGGCTCCTTACAATTTGGCAGGTCCAACTATTCGGTTTGGGGGAATCCGCATTGCCTAGTGTGGGACTGTTGAATCGTAAGTTGGATGCGTCAGTGGGGTGCTGAATTGGAGTAATGCGTCGATTTATACTTCAGCCACCATATAAATTTATAGGCTAAAATTTATACATTTACAATGGTTGACAGCTCAGACGATTTATGTGCTGAGAAACGGCACGGTTCCTAGTTTCCAGGCCTAAGGAAGGTACACATTATACTGTTTTACACCGCTTGGGTTACATGTTTGGAACTGCCTATGATTGCGTAACCAGAACTATCATCTTTCCACGTAAAGAACTACTAATTAGCTAAACACTCTAACGATGTGAGCTATTGCCCCTATATAAGGGAGCGATTCCCCTTTTCATAGGTTTCCTCATTACAAATTCACCATTAAAAATACACTCGTTGGATATCGTGCCACCACTACCTACCTACCTTCTTTCGATCGAACAATTCCAAGATGAAGTCCCTTAACTTGGCTCTCACAGTTACCGCTGTCTGCGGTCTCCTCGTCTCAGCCGCCCCAACGGCGGCTGTGTGTGAGGACGGACTCATCTCCATCGAGGGAGGTGCCCAGCGTATGGCCAGATGTGTTCCCATCCAGGCCTTCCGTCAGGTATCTGTGAAGGAAGACAATGAGGAGGCGAATATAATTGAGCCTCGCGGTGGTGGTAAGTCTCTTCTGTCTTGGAATAGGCGGATAACGACTGCTTTACTTCGATAAGGTACCGTTGTATTTAGCCAGCGCTGACGCTCATCAGGCCACCACGATGATCACCACGACGATGAGTGCAGAGAAAGCAGGGATAAGGATGATTGCAAGCGCCGCAAGAAGGGAGACAAGCACAAGAAGAAGAAGGGAAAGGACGGAAAGCACGGAAAGAAGGGCAAGAAGGGAAAGAAGGGCAAGAAGGAGAAGTGCGAGAAGGAGCCCAAGCATCCGGAGTGCCGCGATGAAGACGAGCATGAGGATCGCAAGCATGAACACCACGACGATCACCATGACGATCACCACGATGACCACCGCGGTGACCATCGCGGCGACCACCGCGGCGACCACAAGGGCGACCATAAGGGCGATCACAAGGGCGATCACAAGGGCGATCACAAGGGCGACCACCACGGCGACCACCACGATGATGATTGCCCAGAGGAATTCAGAGGAGGCCCTGACTGCCCTTGGTTCAAACACGAGGAGCCAAAGAAGCATGATGACTGTCCACCAAAGGATCCTGACTGCCCCAAGAAGAAGCATCACGAGGAACCAAAGCACGATGACTGCGAAAAGGAGCCACACAAGCCCTGGTGCAAGAAGGACAAGAAGAAGAAGGGGGGCAAGGAGCACTGAATACGTATATTCTAGTCCTTCTAGCCACTGGAACTGCGAGCTGGTGAAAGGGATGTAATGGCGATATCCCTAGGATATACTTCAATACCTGAAATAACATAATATATATATGATAATAATAATCTAAGACTTGGATGCTTCGGTCTTCGTTATAGGCAATAAACATAACGAAGGCTTGCTCTATGCTGTATTTTTTTCGGTGCATGTGGCACCAAGCTCCTGTCCAACAGATAAATTGGTCCAAAGCAGCTTGAAATGGTACAATTTCACTGGAATCATCGGCATGGGAGCGTCCACGGGGCAGGCTCCTGACAGAAGGTCAGGAGCCACCCTCGTGAACACTAGCTATGGTAGTATCATCCCACACAAATCAATCAAACCAAGTTTACAACCATCACATTCGACATCGTTGTTACGTGATTATCGTAAGACGTCTCCTCACCCCCTCTTTAAATAGCCTCGTACCACAGAGCTGCTATAACGTTTAGCGTAAATATTTGGATACCTCTTCGCTCTCGTAAAACAATTGCTGCAACCTATTTGATCTTTGCTTTTCTTCTTCTGCTTTCTTCTTCACCCAGCCCTTCTTTTTCTTACCCTTCTCATTCTCCTTCTCTTGCCTAGTTTTTGCTTGACCAACGCCTCGACTCAGTTCGAGCACATCGCGCTTCGGCTTCGGCATTGTAGCGCCTATACCCAGCTTGTCATTCTTCTCTTTGGCCTTAATTGGATACCGTATCCCTTCTCCATGCGCACCGAGACCAGTCCTGGCATCAGGGTCCCAGCCTTGGTCACGCAACATGCGGACACCAGTCCTGTGCGGTGGAAGAGACGAGGGTGGATGGGAGTGAGGGAGACTGAGCTGATGCGCGAGGAGTGCAGCGTGGGGAGTCGAAGAGGGAAGAGGAGGAATGGGAAGGGAACATGTCTCGCATATTTGCGGTTTGGTTTGAGCTAAACTTGCATCTGTCTTCAAACTTTGCTCCTCAACGCCATTAGAGGACTGTGGAAGAACAAGACCCAGATATGTCTTGCTGACTTTGTGACCGTACGATGTGGCGGAACTGCTGGTGGCGGTTGTCGTTTCGCTCGAGCGGACAAACTGTACGCGCTTGCGCTTTAGGCCCGCTCCAAAGGCGCGTTGATCTTGGAGAGGTATCGTGTATTCCTCATCTGAATCTGACATCACGCCGTAATGTGTATGATCGTAGGACACAATGGTAACAGGAGGATGTGACGTTGAGTTATGGTGCGGCAACAACGAAGAAGCTCCAAGTGGCGCTAAATTACCCCAGGTTTCGCTAGCGTAAATACCTAAATATAGTTTACAAACGTCATGTTGGCCTTGCCTGTTTCCGAAATTTTTATTTACGCCTACCCCCACCACCACGTCAAAGAAAGCCAGGCGAGGATTATCGATATCCAAATCCCAGACCGGCACTTTACAGTCACTAGAAGGTGCATACGCTCTCTTGGCAAATACTACGAGCTCTTCTATTTGCCCTAATGCGCGCGTCTCCAACCTGTGATTGAGCGCGTTGATCCTAACCCTTTCGACCGCAAACAAGATGATTATTCCGCTTATAGCTGAGGCGATATTCAATGGCATATCTTTTGATATTGACTACTGGAATATTCTAAAAGTCGTGGCACTTATTGGGGCCATTGTTTTGGTCAAGTTGTACTCTCGTGGAGCGACAAACACTGCGGAACGGCAGCTGCATTCGAAAGTAGTGATAGTAACGGTTTGGCTGCCTATCCACAAGAGAGTCAAATACGCGTGCTAATTAAAATCCAGGGAGGTACAACCGGTATAGGTGCTGAGACGACACTCGGTCTGGCCCAGCGAGGTGCTCAAATCATTCTCCTCGCCCGTCAGCCCGCATCAGATCCCTTTATAGTCGACTACATCGAAGATCTCCGAACGAAAACAAATAACGAGTTAATATATGCGGAGCAAGTCGACCTTTCTTCGACACATAGTATACGGAAATTTGCGACAAAATGGATTGACAATGCGCCTCCTCGGCGACTTGATATGATCGTCCTCTGTGCCGCCAGCATGACACCTCCAGGAAAACCGATGGCCCTGACAAGCGAAGGAATCGAGGAGACATGGATGGTCAACTATTTGGCTAATTTCCATCTGTTAAGTATCCTGAGCCCTGCGATACGAGCGCAGCCTCCGGACAGAGATGTGCGGATACTCTTCACAACCTGCTCCAGTTATATTTCATCCCCGGTGCTGGAAGACGGAGAAGAAGCTCTTGATGCCAAAAAATGGAGCCCAGGGAAGGCCTATGCGCGAAGCAAATTGGCCTTGATGGTATTTGGTCAGGCATTCCAGAAGCACCTGGATGCATACAAACGCCCAGATGGTCTCCCCATGAATGCTCGTGTTGTATTCGTTGACCCGGGATATTCACGGACTTCAGGGATGCGACGTTGGTTAAGCAGAGGCACATTGTGGGGACTGGCAGTCTATATAATCCTATGGCATCAAGCCTGGCTTTTCTTGAAGAGTGCCGAGCAAGGAGCGCAGAGTTTATTGTATGCAGCTATGGATGTGACTTTGGGGAGGGGCAACGGAGGCAAGTTAATCAAAGAGTGTATAGAAGTCGATTTAGCGAGGAAAGATGTTAGAGATGAAGAGACTGCGAAAAAGCTTTGGCAAGCGAGCGAGAAGCTGATTGAGCGAGTCGAGAGAGAAGAGGCAGTTAAGAGAGCATTAAAGAAGAAGGAGATGGCTGAGCAAGAGGACGTTGGAAAGGGGTCTGGCACCGATGGAGGAAATGTGCCTGAGAAGACGGCATCAGGGAATAAAAGGTCTAAATCGAAGAAGAGCAAAAAGGCTGCAGCATGACGATATGTTGGATTAGGGCCTGTTGTGGCGACACATATATCTCGTTTAGGGATATATTCACGTAGACAGCAGGTTCATATTTAGACAATTATGATGATTGAACTATTGCTTGATTCAAAGTCTCCCTCCAATAAGGGCGCTTATGTGAGTAATCATGAATTGCCGCTAGGGCTGTAGTTTTCTCGAGGGATAACCGTGGTGAGAATGATAAGAGTAGGAATATTTCAGAGGCAAAGCCTACGTGGTTTGCATGATAGGCAGGCATATCGCAAGAATTATCGGCAACTGAAACCCCCTTCCTCCTCTCCGACCATTTCTTCCCGGAAAACGCCAATAGCGAGCCACCTTTCCATAACCGAAGCAATAAAACTCCTTCCTGGGCCACTCGCCTGCTCGGCATTTTCCTCAATAATCGATGCAATGGAACTCCCTCCTGAATCACTCTCCTGCTGGGCAATTTCCTCAATAACCGATACAATGAAACTCCTTCCTGGGCCGCTTGCCTACTCGGCACTTTTCTCAATAACCGATGCAATGAAACTCCTTCCTGGGCCACTTGCCTACTCTGCACTCTCCTCAACAACCTGGTCCTCATCTTCACAGTCCCGGTCGCTTTCCTCCCCACTTTCATAATCCGCGACCACCTGCGTCTTTCCATCATCATCTTTCACCAAGTCACCAAATAAGCTTGCCATTTCCTCAATTGTCAGTGGAGGAAGGGGCTTCCCTGCCATTATCAGGGCTCCATCAATCTCGTTCATCTTCTCCTTCTGCATGTCCAGGATTCGCATGTCGACTGTATTCTTCACAACAAATCGAGCAACGTGAGTCTCCTTTAATTGTCCAATCCGGAAGATACGACCAAACGCTTGCTGTTCCACGGAGTCTATGAGATGTATTAGTTGATCTGAAAAGCCAAATAGGAAAAGGTGATAGCTTACGATTCCACCAGGGATCAATGGTTATGCATCGATTGGCACAATTCAGATTCAATCCCACCCCGCCACATTTCAAAACAGCGATCATGATTTTGATCTTCTTATCAGTGTGGAATTGCTCAACTGAATGAGTGCGTTGTCTCATGTTCATATCACCCTGGAGAGTATGTTAGCTATGCCCGCTTGTGGACAGGCACCATGGCAAGTTGATGTGCAAGACAAACACTGAACTCGCATAAAGTGGGTTGGAAGACCTACAGTGAAATATACGTGGCCCCAACCTTCCTTCTCGCAGATCAAACCCACAATCCTTGTCATCATTCTGAATTGCGTAAATACTATTTTCAGCTTGTCAGCACAGAAATGCAAAATAACTGGAAAATATTCTTACTCAAGATTTTATCATCTGGTGCCTCATGAATCCAACGTAAAATTTGAGCCTTGAGGGCAATGGTTTTGGAGCTGGGTAGAAGTTTCTTATTGTTTTCGAGGCACGTTTTTAACCACTCTGAATCCTTGATGTGTGGTGTATAGTTTGCGTCTTTTTTTCTGGAATTTTGTCTGGCGGGTTGACCTGATGAAGAGCGTGAACGTTCAGAGCTAGCACCGTCGTTGCTAGCCGGGGCATCGGGGTTTCTCCACGTCTCATATCGATCGAATATTTTCTCGCACTTTGGACATGCCGTATAATCAGACTCCAAAGTGGCCGCCTGTGCGTGTATATTACCCTCAAGGCAGTTCCTGCAGAATATGTGACCGCAGTCTGTCTTAACAGGGTCCTGAGGTAGGTCCGAGCAAAGAATGCAAACGATGCGGGCATAGATCTTTTCGTGATCAGTCTCACTGAGAAACCCTTCAAGATCGTTTTTATTACCAAAGTTAGAACGGCCGAATGCAGCATTGCCACAGCTTTGGTTTGGTTCGCTTGTTGCAGGCTTTGTCCATTGTTCGATTTGCTCATAAATTGGACGTTTGTCTCTCTTGAGACGCTGTAGCCTGTGCTTAAGTGCAAGTAGATCTTCAGCATTGAATAGATCCTTAATGCATCTCTCGAGAAGAAAAGGATGAGACGCGGCTTGTCTGAGCCTCAAAAGCTGCGTCAAATATACCCCATAATTTTTCTCAGCCGTTCCTTGTCTGAAATGGTCGTTCATCATTCCGCGGAAACGGTCTTCTAACGTGCGGTAGATTGCTCTTTCCACTCCACTGAGAGTGAGAACCTTCAGAGAAGGATGAATTGGTGGTAGCTGAACCAAAGGACGCCCAAGGATTTTGGATCCAATTGTTCTCCTCCTAATATTAATTAGCCTATGTTTGCTCTGCTATCAATTTGTCACTCACATCATAATTACACTAAGCATGACATTCAGTCTCTTAGTTGAATCATTGGCATCGGGATCACCAAAGTTTTTCTTGAACATAGAGAAGCTAGTTGCCCAATTCGTCCGTAGAAAGCGAAAATACGGAAACAGCTCGGTGAGGCCGTTTAACATGGGCGTCCCGGAAATAGCCCATCGATATGTCGAGTCTAGCTTATGGCAAGCTATTGAAGTTCGCGATTTGTGATTTTTAATGGCCTGAGCTTCATCGAGAACAACCCGATACCATTTAACTCGCTGCAGCTCACCTTTCTTTGAATCGTGATTGTTGGCCCATTCGTCTTCTCCTAATTGCGCCGCATCGACCTTCTCTTCCGCTGAGTTCGGAAATGGCCAGCTGTTCATAACCTCTGTAAAGGTCGTCAATACAATATCGCAGAGTTCAAGGACGTTGGCAGATATTCTCGAAGACGCCTTGTAAGGTATGACTCTTGGGAAAATCTTCACGTTGACGTGCACTTTAATTTCGGCCTCCCACTGTGAAAGCAAGCTTGCCGGGACTATTATAAGCGTGGCTTTTCTCATCTCTACTCCAGCCTCTTCTGTTGGTGGGTTCCCTACCATTGTAGCCAATGTTGATACGGTCTTCCCAAGTCCCATGGCATCCGCTAACAGACCCCCATTAGGTCGGTCCAATGAAAGCTCACGTTGAACCATCCAATCTGCAGCGAGCAGTTGGTGATGGTATAGCGGGGTCTTCATGCCGACTAGAAGCCATTTCCCGTCTATTACTTTGACTTTTCCATGTCCAAATGCTTTCGATGCTTTATGCAACGTATTTCTTTCGTTTCTTGCTTTGTGAGTGTCATAATCTCTGGGAATGCTACTGAAAAGCTCTTTTAGCTGGTTGGCCTTGTTGGTTGTGACGATGTCAGGGCCTTCTTCAACATCGCCTTGTTCCATGCGCTCCTTGATAGTATCACCTTGAATGAGGCTAGTCAGAATCTTTTGTACCGTGTCATCAACTTCTGACCATTGGTTTCTCATCCTGCCCTTAGGTGTTTTGAAGGCTGTTGTCGGAACTTCGCCAGTTGTTTGCCTCTTGCCTTTCTTTGCTGCGCGGCCTTTATTTCCACCAGATTCGGCCTTTGCAGCCTGATTTGCCCTCTTTTCAGCCTCTCGATCACGTAAACTGCTTTGTACATCTCGGGCCGTCCTATTTATGGCTCTTTTCGATTTGCCTTTTTGGAGCCGCCGAGATGCAGTGTGGAGGCGCTGGCTAGCTTGGAGGTATTCCAAATGTTGGCTGTGAGTCAATTCTCCGTTGTTGTTCTCCATTGCCTTCGCCAGAGCGTCCATATTTCTCGATAAGTCTTCTCGTTCATCTATGCCACTTCCTTCGTTATCCGCATCCATCCACGAGTGATCTTCCTCGATATGACCACCCATGTTGTGATGCACAGCTTCCATGAATGGAAGTTCTTCATTGAAAGATGATCCGGTGCCAGGATTGGGCCTCTGGACCTTTGCTCTACTGCTGTCAAAAACAGAAGCTGCACTTGATTTTCGCTTGAGTAAAATCTCCCGCTTCATGACCTCCTGTGCCAAACGAATGCGTTGGGCTTGGTCATGGCCATTGAAGTGTGGAGTAGGGACTCGAGAATGGTCGATGGGTACCTCAGTATGATCCCGCACGCTCATGTCGTCGTCGGGATCTGGGGTTACGAATAAGCTCCCTCGTGGCCTTGCATCTTGGATATTTTCGCCACTGGGTAGACCTTGGCTGGGTTGAGTGATCGGTGGGGTATGCCGTCCAGTTCCAGATGGATCCATCGTGACAGAGATCCAGGGAGGGTAAGATGAAGATTGTGTGGCTTCGAGTGCCTGTCTTATCTTGTCGACAAATCGGGTGCTTTGGGCGAAAGTTATGGGCGTCGGGTAGCGGCTGGTGGTGAGACGCACATTGGATCTGTCATGATTGTCAGGAAACGTAAATACGGCGCAGGGTTTCCTGGAACAAAATGGCTCAATCAAACGGATCTGGTAAACGAAATAGAAATGGGGTGAGATTATTGGCGAGTGAAACAAAGACAGTCCAGGCGGGAAAAAACTAAAGTAGTAGTAGCTTTGGCAATATGAACCGTGAAATACAGCTGACATCGACGTGAAAGTGGCCAAGGTTGGCCAGACTGAGGATTATTTTGAGGCTGCCCTTCTCATATCGAAGTGATAGTAGTTGTTTGAACTCACCTTGTCATATGGATCGAGGTATCATATCTCAAAACGACAGAAAATTGGAAGAAAGTAAGGGTAGTGGCGCAGGCGCAGGCGTTGGCAAACGTGGTAGTCGATATTGGTTCTTGGTGAATGATGAGAGAACGTTGCAAGTATTGTATGACAAGGATGACCTACCGAGTACGGGTTCGCCTCACCTTGAGAGTTGTTTGGGGTAGAAGTAGATCGATAAGATAGGTTCTATGTTGTAGATTGTAAGGTAGAAAGAATCAACTGAAAAGGGTTTGATGAGCTTGGTGGATGTTTTGGTGGCTGGACAACCACCACAACTTGGCTCGAATATTAGTGATGGAAAAACTCGAAAGACCAAATAGACGGCACTGAAGAGGCACCCTTCGAATTCGGGCTCCAAGCGGCTGCAACGGGACAAGAGTAACCGCAAAAGCTGCTTGGGCGGAGAGTGACTGTGGTTGTAAGAGACTCGGAGTTGAGAGGACGAAGTGATAGGGCTAAAGGCCCAGATCTTACTATCAATGAAGAATCAGATAATAACTGGGAAGCAGGTGAGCAGCGTAAGAAGATCTACCCCAAAGGAAGATTATATAGGAGCTAGTAATAAAAAATAAACTGAGAGAGATGAAGATTTGACTTGTTTGGCAAGTCCAAGGATAGAAGATGGGGGAAAATAGCACCGTGGTAACGACGAAATGCAGATATTTCGACGAGAAGGAATTTCAGTGCAGTGGTTGAGCTGCAATGATTTTTGAATATGAAATTGATAAATTTCAGTTCAAACTCAACGTGAACGAAGTATATGGAAGGTGCGAGCATTATTATACTGGGGAGATGCTAGGGTATATATATATATATTCCATTAGCAGGCTCATAAGAGCCGATCACCGATACCAGAAACTACTTAGGGCAATTCACGTCCCAAGTAGTTCATGCTGTGAATTGGGCAGCTGGTGAGTTCGAGCTGACAATATGTGGTGATCCCTCCCGTTTTGTAGTTCAAACGTGCGATTAAGCTTTGGCGCTAACGGCCACCTAACCCCGCCATTTGCTGTCTCAAAACATGTCACCTATTACAACTTACTCGCATGGAAAGACCGCGCCATTCGTGCAGAAAAACCAAATTTAACCACTCTCTCGAAATCGCTATGCCAGTAAACAAACAGCTCGAACTTTAGAAAATAGAACTCCCAAGATCCACTGCGGTCTCGCAAAGCAATGGATCTCATCGACCCCACCACCTCAACCCGCCTCCCTCCCGACTCCATCCAGCGCATCCTCTTCCTCTCGCCCACCGTCCACGTCTACAACCCTCCTCCTCCAGCATCCAGCAAAGGCCACATCGCCGCATCATGGACCTCCCCGGTGTCACGCCAGATCTTCACCGCCCGCCTCCGCATCCTCGAAACCGCGATACCTACCCCCCAAGGCGGCGAGAAGCTGAAGGCCGATATCCTGCTCGAGGACCCGAAGACCGGCGAGCTGTTTGCTGCTGCGCCATATACAACGCCGGCTGTGGTGGAGCAGGTGGCGGACTCGAGTCGGTTCTTCGCTGTCAGGGTGCAGGACCCGAGTGGAAGGAAAGCGGGTCTGGGCATCGGGTTTGAGGAGAGATCGGATGCTTTCGACTTCAGTGTCGCGCTGCAGGAGATTCGCAAGACGCTTGGCCTTGACGTCGTGGCTGGAGACCCGCGTAGGCCCGCGAAGAAGGAGAGTGATGCCAACAAAGTGGAACGCGATTTCAGCCTGAAGGAAGGGCAGACCATAACTGTTAACCTTGGCGGAAAGACGGGCAAGGGCAGGAGATCTCTGGGCGCGTCATCAGGTAGCGGTAGTAACGAAGCAGCTGCCGGTGGAGGGTTTTCATTACCACCACCGCCGAATGCACAAGCGGCTTTCCTGCCCCCTCCTCCAAGTGCCCAGGATGTGAAAGCGCAGAAAAGACTAAGTCAAACGCAAGCCCCGGCTGCGCCTGGCTCAATTGGGGATCTTGGATTCGATGACGGAGAATTTGGCGAATTTCAGTGATGAGAAGGAGAATTAATTGGAGCGGATGAAGACGTGCTGTTTCAATTGTAAATATACCCAAGACAACAAATACGCAATACAGTACAAACGCGCTTCCCATTCCATCGTGTCTTGCGAGCATATCTGTGCTAATTGTCCGATCCACCAACCATTTCCAGCGGGCACCCGGGAGAATAGTAACCCAGGTAGCGCGGATAATCACCTCCCCATGGCCTGGAGATCAAATCCGGCATGCTCATCCTACTCTGTGCTCCCCTGCGACCGGGTGCGAGTTCAACCATTGAATCAGATCTTGCCGCCTGCGGTGACCTCTGCTCCATCATATCACCCCCGGAAGCTCGAGACGTATCCCAGTCGCTGGAACTGTCAACGGGGACGGGAGGCTGCCAGTCGTTGCGACCTGTGAACCCACCGCCTTCCGTAGATGACGGGGGAGTAACCATCACATACCCCGGCGCTGGCAATTGCTGGCTCCATCCCTGACCACCATAATACCCTTGTGGTTGACCTTCACACAGAACCTGTTGACCATTCCATGATACCACATCAACTCCATTCCAACTACCCCAAGCGTTTCCACCCATCCCATCCCAACCTCAGCCCTCGCCCCCGCTCCATTACCAACCCCCAGCCCCCTCTCCCTCTCCACCTTACACCACCGTTCCCTCTGCTGAATCACAAGCGTCACCTCCCCCAGCCGCTGCAAAATCAACTTCTCCTGCCTCCCACTCATATCCGCCGCATGCATCTTCGCCGCCAAATCCCTCCTGAGAAATTTCGCCTCTCGAGCCCGCATCGGCGCCCCCGAGGCCATGCGCGCATTGATATCCGCGATTGCCGTAAGGAGGGCAGTCGCGCGGAGGTCCTCCCGCTGCAGGGACGATAAGAGGTACGCGCACTCGGCGAAGTTGGAGCTGATGCCCTGGAAACAATGGTCCGGGGAGAAGGGGGGGCTGGGGATGAAAAGGCCGTTGTGGTTTGGCATGGGGGGTTGGTAGGGGGGTGCGCGTGGACGATGGCGTGGGCCATAGCCACAGTTGTTCATGAAGGTGGTGCCGGCTTGGGGCCGGCTGTTTCGTCTTTGATATCTGTTAACCATTTGAGCGGAATGATTGTTCAAGAAGTGAGGAGTGGGTGGGCAACGCGCATTAGATGTACTACTTACAAGCTTGTGTGCCTAATATAAATAAAAAGGGATAAAGGTCGTATTCAACAAATTATTCTCTGGCACCTAAAAATATCTGGGAAGGCCGAGCTGTTTCTAGAAAAGGGAACATGAGCTTCGAAATGAGACCAGCGGCCTGGTTGCTCTGAAGCATGTACAATAGCCCACTGCGGGAGAGACTCTTGGAAAGAAACTGAAAGCCAAATATAACTACAAACAAAGGTAAACATAAGCTACGCTAAGGCGGGATGCCGCACTATGCAACAAACAAAGGACAAGGATAAGGAAAAGAGTAGCGACTATAATTATATTTCATTAGAGTGCATATTAACATACTCTAGCGGGAGTGAAATATGTTTTAGTAAAGCATAGAGTAGTTTCGTAGTCCTGATGGGAGCAAACGAAACAAGTGACACTTAGCGAAACTTCTTTATTCTCAATATTTATCTATCTCTGCTGTTTAGGTTGGAATCTAAATATATACTTGTCATTCATACCAATGGTTGCTCCTCTTTCTTTTTTCTAGCGAATCACATATTCTTGTGCTCCGTTCTGCCAGCAGTCCCATAGAGAACCTCACAGCCATTGTAAAACCGTAGACACACCTACCCATTTCAAGGAAACTACTCTAACAGGCCTCCGTCAAATCAAAAGGTCATCATATCTACAGAATTGTTAGCGACAATCGACTCATTAAAACGTCCAAACATACCTCGGCCAAAAAGCGCTCGCTTCATCCAATCCATAGCCAACAGCAGCCTCGTCCTCACACTAACGCTCTGTGCAAAGTAAACGCTCCTCCACGCATACACGGCCCACAGGCCTCCCAGCGCATGCCACCCTCCACCAAGATCAAACACTGCACTATTTCCAAGATACGCTAAGCTACCCAGGTGATGGTACTGGAAGGATTTATACACAGCATCATCTAAATCGCCATCGCGCACCTCATTCATTGTCAAACCCGGCGCAGCACGCGCCAACTTGTTGAATTTGTGAGCTAAATACCGGCCCTGTTGGTGGGCTCGCTGTGCGGTGGCAGGCAGTGAGGTGAGCGTTTTATCGATCTGCATCAGCAGTTCGCGCATTTCACCGAAATCGAGAGTTCCAGACTGGTCCTTGTCGTAGGCCTCGAAGAGTTTATCTAGGCGCTTTAGATGTTCCGTGGCTTGTGGGAATTGGCGCCGGATTCGCCGACCGACTTGGATCCACTCGTCGAATTCGATCTGCATTGTTTTGGGATCTTTTCCTTTCTCATATGCCAAGTTGTTGAGAAAGGAGACGAGGTTGTCCGCGACGTTGTTTTGGACGGTGGAGCAGTCGCCGATGGCGTATACATCTCCCAATGGTGCGCCAATGAGTCGGAGGTGCGAGTCGGTTTCCAGGGCATGTTTGTTGGTTTGGGCGTCACCGAGGGTTTTGGCGACGTTTTTGGAGAAGTCGGTCTGTGATACGCCTGTAGACCATAGACAGAAGCCCATGGGGAGTTCTTTAGTTACAGTCTCTCCCTGTTCATCCTGTTGTGTGAAGAGGATCTTGTCAGGCCTTACTTCTTTCACACGAGAATTGGTGAGGACTTGGACTTGGTCGCGAGAGAAGCGGTCTTCAGCGTAGTTTGACACGGCTTCGTCGTAAGTGTTCAAGATGTGGCCTCGAGACTGAATAAGGTGTACCGACACTTCATTGCGGATAAGTCGGGGAAAGTATTGTGTCAGGTCTTCATTGAGCAGATCGAACAACTCTGCAGCAAACTCGACACCTGTTGGGCCGCCACCACAAACAACGAATGAAAGGAGGCGCTTTCGCTCTTCTTCGGATGTTGTAGGGAGACTGGCAGCTTCAAGGTTGTTCAGAATCTTGTGTTTAATTTTCCGCGCATCATCGAGGTCCTTCAAAAAATTGCAGTTGTCAAGACCCTTGACGCCGTAGGGATTTGTCGTTGATCCCACGCCAATGACAAGTTTGTCGTATGGTAGGTAGAAGTGGATTCTCTTTCCATCGGGGCCAACCTGCGACACCTCAACCAGCTTCTCAGAGAACTCGACACCTTCGGCTCGAGCCTTGATGAAGTGGCCCTTGATATTGGAGACGATTCGCCGTATTGGCTCAGCGAGGGAGCGCAGTTCTAGTGTCCCCACAGTCGCAGATGGTAGCATAGGCGTAAATAAGAAGTAGTTCGTTGGCGAGATCAAAGTAACATGGTAGTCCTCCACTCTCAATTCCTTGATCAAAGCCACGCTTCCCCATCCGCCTCCCAGTATAACCAATCTGGGCTTGTTCTGCTGGCGCTCTCTATCAACGTCATCTTCATCGTCCATCAGAACCTCTGCAATAGGGAGGTTTTTCGGCCCCCCGAGTTTGGGGTGCAGGGCTAGGTCGGAGATCTGAATGTCACACTTTGAGAGATCTTCCCGATAAGTCGACGCATCGTATAGAAAGAAGCTGATGATACCAGCCGACGCAACCGTCACTGAAATACCGAGCCACGCCGCGGCTCTGTACACGAAATTGAGGGTTCTCGACCTGGTGTTCAGGACTTGCTTGCCTGGCGATAATCGAATTGGTGTATGAGAGAGCTGTCGCCAATTGGGGTTTCCCAGCGCGCCAACCACTTGTGGTCGCTTTCGCAATGCATGCGGACCTCTCGAGACTTGGGATGCATATTGAATCGCGCGCCCTCTAGCTGATGGGAGCTGTTGGAGAGCTCTCGCTCTTAATATCGCAGCATTGTTTGAAGAGACGAAGGGCACGATGCGAGGTGATCGGAGCATGGTCCTAGGGTCTTTGACCGTCAACGAGCCAAAAACATAAGAATCAAAACGGCTCTATTGCGTGCTAGACATCAATGCCAGATATCGGGGATTCTGGGCGTTATTGACGAGCTGGTGAAGTTTGACAACGAATGGAATATTTGGCTGGGCTGCGTTTTTGGGACCGGATTGGCCGGTCGTGGTACCTGTTGTTGACCTTGACAGGGACGCTAACAGCCATACAAATGACGTCGGGGTCACTGTGTCTCGGCGCAACAATCATCCGGATATATCAAGGTTTCGTGTGCGCACAAAATGAATTCCTGAGCGGCATTTCTTGAATTTCGATGGGTTGGGGCATTTCTATGGGTACGTTATACCACATCTGATCTCGTTATGTAGGCTGCACTGTATCGTCGTGGGCGTTGGATAGATTACGAGGTGTATCAAATTTCGCAGTAGTTACAATTCAAACGTATCAAGGTTCAATAGTAATAAATTTGCACTCTTCTCTCATCGTTGTAGTGAATCCTAAAACGCCTTGCAACACTATACTACACATGTAGTTTCCCAGCTGTGGTCATTGCACCACCAGAACGCCTCTTCATCAGATCATTAGTAAGAACTTGTATTACACGGTCAAAGGCTCATATGTATTATCGCACGGCTCTGTCCGCACTCGGAACGTCTCCGTCGAGGGCAAGATCAAGCTGCTCTGGCAAGGTTATCTTTGCATCCTTGGACGCGCCTTCGGCCCATGATCGCAATTTTACGAGGTTTCGTATCGCGGCATTACGTCTTTGGCCTTGGCTAGCCAGGATGGCTTCGTTAACTCTGTCAGCGACCTTCTTTCGAAGGTCAGGGTGTAGCAATTCTGCGAGCTGGGGCTCAAGTTGATCCGGAGGGAAGATCAAGAGCGCCATTGTCCTCTCCAGGTCTTCCAGGAAGGCTGGGTCGCTCGGCGCCTTGGGCGCAAGCTGTGTGGTAGCGAAGGTCAAGGCAGGACCAATGCTTCCGCCTGGCGTCAAGGAACTCTCGCGTATAAGCTCAATGAGTTGTAGACGAAGCAGGGCAAAGTGGAGTGAAGTATCCGAGTCAAGAATCTGATTACAATGTTAGAACAATTCATGATCTAGTGTAATGTAATAAAGTAGGGGCTTTTGGTTTTGCTCATACTGAGGACTGAAGTATGGTTTGTTTTTCTCATCAACGACCCGAAGGCTATATGCGTGGTGCATGAAACAATAATCATCGCAAAGGGAGAGGAAGTATAAAATAATTGTTGTGACTAACCTGAGGGTTGAGCTCATTGATTGATTCAATGGCATTCTGTATACTGCCGAGATGGATGTCATGCTGTATTCTGTTCCGAAGAAGCACTGAATCTTGTTGTTTCGCAGGGTTCAGATTAGCCTCCTTGGAGAACCTCTCAGCAGCAGTTGGATAGCCTTCCGCAGTGAGATAATCAAGTATCAAAACATTGAGATCACTATTGTCACCAACGTTAGTATATTGTGACTTCCATTGATAGTGTTCCTCGTTCAAAGCTGGGTAGTTGAGGGCGATTTTCAGAAACAACTTATAAGTTTTCCACATTCGAAATTTCTCGGAGAGATTCCCAGTTGATTGAAACTCATCATATGATGCCCACGGAATGAAGGTGCTGTGAACTGAAGAGATTGATCTTGACATACCTTTTGGACGGTTTGACATCTTCCATGCGTGACTCGAAGCCAGCTGTAGACGCCGCTTTAGCTCCTCTGAAGGCCTGCACCGGTTAGCGTGCGATGGCAGGTTCTCGCTGAAGAACCAACCATCTTCCTAGCTTATGATTGCCTCATGGGTGAGATGAAGTGACTGAGAGCAGTGTCCAGCACTGATAGGCCACCTGATTCAATGCTTTAAATCCGTGGGACGAGGCCTTAAACCACCTTGAAGTAACTGACCGTTCTTGGTAGACTGTGCTACGAAAGAAGGTAGAAAAATTCTTGATGTGAAGAATAAGTTGATGAGAGAGGAAGGAAGAAGTTTTCGTCAACGAGATATACTCTTAGCTAGAAATACGCGAGATTCTACGGTAGACGGAAACCCCCACCCCACCTTTCGGCGCTATTCCAAATCGGAGCTATCTACAAAGGGACCGTAGGACCCAACTACCAACCAAAAATTGAAACTAAGTTACCGTATGATATTGGTATTACCGGAAACGGTCTTCTATCAATGTATGGTAGAGGAGCAATTGGTCTCAATAATCCAGATATTTTACCAGAATAATAGAAGGGAGAGTGGAGAGTCCAGTGGATTTAACACGTGCCCTATCTCAAAAATAATATTTGCGATAAAGTATTTATTAAAATGTATAAAAATCACAGCAGTAATTAATTACCTTGGGCCTTGTGTATTTTCTTTTGTACAAATATTTACTCTAGATTTTAAGCATATACAAACTCTATTTCTACTCAAATTAAATCCCTCTCAATATAAAAAGGCGTTAAACATCCAAAACAGCAAATATGACATCACAAGCAAGATACCGAGGCTGAGCCGCGACCGAGCTACCCCACAACCGCCATACACCTCGCGCGACCATAGTTGCACCAAACAGACTGCAAGGCTTTGAAGAAAACACAATCAAGCAATGTGAAATAAACAGCCATCTGTTCCTTCACATCTCATCGCTCTCCACCACCACCAGTATATTGAGCCCGCCCAAGGATCAATTGCCACCGCTTGTTCATCTGTGAAGCGAGGGAGGGAGGCAGGCATCCAAGGCTCCGGACGGGACAGGATGATTTCGAGTCTCCAAGGCCGACGGCCACAGGTCTGCTTGCGCCTAGTTATTATACCGTGCTAGCAGCTTCTAACGTCTCGCCAGGCCCCGCAACAGCAAGTCCCCCCGCCAATGAACCAGCAGCCTCACCGCCCCTTGGGAGTGATGCCACAGCAAATACGACCGCAGTATGACGCTGCGTCTCAGCATCCGGTATTCTTCACGGCGCGAATGGTGAAGTTGCCGAATGGGGTTGCGGGGGCGGGGGCGAGTCCCGTAGCGATGGGGTATCAGTTTGAGGAGGGAAGGAAGGATGGTGGGGTGAATGGGGGGAAGCAGAAATTATAAATAATTGGTGGTATGAGATGAATCGGTTCTGGTAGATCGAAGTTGGAAGTAGCGAGCGTTTGGGGGTGCTGATAAGTTGGAGTGATGAGGATAAGAGCACCTGCGTCTGGCTTGAGACCTGGATGAAATATTTCCAGTGAAGGGGAGCCATGGCTGTGTATAGACTGAGACCAGCCGATAGATATTGTAGGTGAAAGAATATATTCATAATATATAAGCTGGGCTACAAGAGCTAAGTAACTTACATTCCTTACCCTGTCCGCTTAGCCGTCCCAAAAGCAAAATTTACAGACTCTGTTCTCAAATTCACTTCAGCTAGCGACTGACAACGGGGGAGCCTCGCACCGTTACTATCCTCCAAACCAAAACAAACAGCACCACACTCCACTTGTTATTACAATCTTGCTTCCCCATATCGATCTACTTTTTCCGGTAGATAAGAGTTAATCCGGACCACTTCAATTTCACTTAGCTTTTGTTTATGCTTATCATCACTACACCTCAAGGGCAGGAAGAGAATGATATTACCACCAAAACATGCTGCACTCGAGCATATACCAACCAAACAAAGTACCCACCCCCAATCTTCCGAATCTCAATACACACAAGACTAACCTCCCACAGCTCGCCGAGCACCTACCTCCTGGCACCCAGTCAACCGCACCCAACACCCCCGTGAGAACATGTTAACTCTCCCAACCAACCCCCCAAAGAAGAGGAGGAGGCGCCCCTCCCTCTCTGAAACAGACGAATCGCCCTCTATCGACGCAGCCATTGACATCTTCCAAAAATCCCAATCTTCAATCATGGTCTCGCTCCCTCCGACGGGCTGCTTCGACACCCTCGTCCAGCGTGTTGAGGAGACGATGGCGCTGGAAGATAAGAGAGGGATTAGTCTGGCGCATAAGGCGAAGCGACGGAGGACTATTGCGATGAGGTTGAGTGAGAGGAAGGGTGGTGTGGAGAGTAAGTATCTGCTGGCGTTGGGGGTTGTGTTATGGAGGGAAGATGGGGCTCTGACGGGTGCATAGATAACCCACTCGGCGAGACAGGCTGTCTAAACAACACCTCCTATATCTTGTCCTCGGGACTTGCCACTACGAACGATAGGAGCACAGATCGAATCCAGAAGCAACCCCACCATGTCAATCCCAAACGGGCCCCCGCGACAATAAATCAATTCAGCCCCATGCTCCTTGCCATGATTTCCGAAGCTGAAGCTGAAATCCACAAGAAAAACAACACCACGCCGGAAAACGTAGCACAGGAAAGCAGCCAACCCGAGACACTGGCCGTGGAGAGGGAATACTCGCCGTTGACGATTAGGATTGTGAGGGCGCCGGGGAGGAGTGGGGGGTATATTATTGCGAATTGCAGGGATGGGGGTTGGATGCTTGAGTTGGGGCTGAGGTTAGAGAGGGAGGAGAGGGAGAGGGAGAAGATAGACAGGGAGGAGAGGGAGATAGAGGAGAGGGAGACAGAGAGGGAGACAGAGAGGGAGACAGAGAGGGAGACAGGGAGGGAGACAGAGAGGGAGACAGAGAGGGAGACAGAGAGGGAGACAGAGAGGGAGACAGAGAGGGAGATAGAGTGGGAGGCGATGGAGAGGGCGATGGGGGAGGCGATGGGGGAGGCGATGGAGGAGGCGATGGAGGTAATGGAGAGGGCGAAAGGGAGGGCGGTGGAGAGAGAGGAGAGAGAGAGGTGTGACACTGGCGTCTAGTTGGATGAGCGGTCGGTGTCATGTTGACAGCTTCCCAATGATTATGTGGATCAACTCAATCTAGCTCTATATAGATGTAGGAAACCCCAGTTCAACATTGAGAAATAGAATGGAAAAGAACAAATAGAAAACGCAGCAGATTGCTAAAATGTGTAATAGATCTCGAGATGCTCTTCCGTAGGCAGGTTCTAGGCCACTGCGGATACGATACTGGCGCCTACTTCTCGCCCATCTCATCATATATGTGCCTGGAGCAAGCAATGCCAACCCGAGGATCTTCAAACCAGAAGAATGCTGACCTGTCATAGCCAGAAAAACGAATACTTAAAAGGATGAGACTCACCATGAAGGCAGGACAACAACCGCTGCAATGGAAAGAATGAGGTGTGCTTTGGCATGTTTACACACATATGATATTTATCTTTCCCAAGCGATGACCGCGCTGTGTTGGAGAAGAACTGAGTCCCTCTCACGACGTCAAAGCCGTGCTATCACCGCTACATCTTCTCGCCGTTGTCGTCGTCCCAACACTGCCTGCGCCGTCACCACCGCATCTTCCCGTCGTAAACTGACCGCTAAGTCAGAGAGCACTACCAAACGTAGTAAGATGCAGGATAAGAGGAAGCACGCTGCACTGTGCACACTAGTATCGCCGCCGAGGACTCCGAGCATGTGCGTGCATTCTTGTCTACCTCTGGCCACGTCTCGGTTGACAGTCCGATATCCGCGTTGTATATGCATGTATCTGCCTCCGTATTTCTTGAGGTGAAGGATGCGTACATCACCCGGCATTGTGTATAGTGTTACTAACGGAGATATTAAGTTTCTTGCTGTAAACGGTACACAGACGGAGTCATTGCTACAACATGAGCTCTGTACAAAGACTTCGTTGGATACTATGCTTCATCGCAATATGGTCGAATCGAGGAACTTCCGACAGTCCACAGTGTTCATAATATTTACAGGATCTGAAAATAATTAACCAACTTATCTACATACGTAAGGTAATATGTCCACACGAGTAGCTTGGAAGCGATACTGCGTACCTGCCCAGTGAGCAGAAGATTTTCTAACATACGTACTTGTTATGACGTGATTTCTAGCCGCGATAGAGTTCGACGATCATTGTTAGATTCGAGTGGAGACTGATCCTTACTTGAAGATCTTACTCTCAGAGTGCAGTCCTGATCGCCACGCGAAGGATGCACTAAAGATCTTACTCTTGGAAGGCAGTCCTAATCGCCACACGAAGGATGCACTAGCAGGTCGTCGTGGAACTGGCTGGATATTAAACTGTATTTTAGGCCACGGGTATGGCTTGAAGGAGGAGGGGAAAATGCGACGAGAGGTTATCATAAGGTATATAAAGCCAAAGGAAAGACCATTCTATGCCCTTCAACTCATCAAACTCCTCCCTAAACGAGCCCTCCCTCAAGATGCTCTTCTCTATATCTCTCGCCGTCGCTACTCTCCTCCTCAGCACAACCTCAGCCTACAATCTTATGGGCTACTCAAATCAAGACTGCACCGGCGACAAAACTAACCAGGGCGGCACCGATGTCGCCGCGGACTCGTGCTCCAAATGCCTGAGGTTCCTTGGGCCGTAAAGAGCTTCCGCCTCGAGGACACATCAAACACCTTTGCTGGAAATGGAGCCAAAACCACGAAATGCTATGATCGTCAAATGGATTTCGACTTCTCAGCTGAGGGGGGCATCTCCCCAAAAACAAATGATTGTTTCAGGACCGATATAAACCCTTATGTAAATGGCGACGGTATCCTGTTCTATAAGATCTGTGCTGGGATTGATGCTACAAATTAGGCGTGGTTGTGCTTAGAATTACTGAGCGGGATAAGAATCATTCTACAATGGTTGTGTTGGGATGCGGGAATTTCTTTAACATCAACTAGTTTGGATTTAAGGAAGCAAGAGGGACAAGGAGAATAGCGGATTTCGCTAGCATACTCATTAACGAATTGATTTCTTCTGCACTGACAAGGGGCTCGGACTCTACGCTATGCATATTGACACGATTGAGAGTATTATGCCATGAATTACAAGCTTGTGTATGGCAGAGCGGACGGAATGTCCAATTCTCTTGAGTCTATGGTCGTATGTGCTTATATCCTCTACAGTCATATAGACACCCCCTATTACCACTTCGGGTTACCCTAAGGTTGTAAGGTAGGAGAGGGGGAGAGGGAGAAGGAGAGATGTGAGGTCGTTGACTAGTTCAATCAAAGGTGGTTATATGGACCAACTTAAACCAACCAGCTCTGTACATATCTGGGACGCCCTGGTATAAGAGCGTCGAGGAATAGAATTGAAGGTTGATCAAAAATAAAGAAAAATGTAGCAGCATGTTGAAAATCTAAATATATAGATCGTGGGGGGTTAATTCTGTCAGTGTATAAAAATATAAATGATGCAAAGAAGGCCATCTCGACCTTTCCCAAGGATGACTTCGCTATGCCGCCATTCAGGAACCGAGCTGGAAAATATCCATGGGAGGTAGGTTGCCACTCTCTTACCACTGCCTGTCACCACCGTCGCGGCCGCCATCACCACAGCGAGCCTCCAACCCCCCCGGCACTGCTAGAGGAAGCACGCCAGGCGCTCGCATCGCCGTCGAGGAACCCCAGCTCGTATGTAACTCGCGCAACTCCGTCGATTTTTTTTCTCGCATGTTTGTGCCTAGGTAACCGTCGCGTTTGGGTACTGTCATGTAAAGTTGTTGTATCCCAATGTGGCACAACGGATCACTATGCTCCTTCCAGACTATGACTATAACATAGTCTGGAGGGAGCTTTTCGCGACTGCTGGATACCATATTACTAACCCTTAATAGGGTTTAAACGCCTAGTGTTAATTGCGGGGTTACTGTAGTTAATGTGGCGGCAAGGTAGAGCTGTTGAAGTCGCATTGATTGGATCACCGCTAAACTGCCGAGACATTGTCGCCCCATGTAAGATAACGTGGTTTATCAGTACCCGGCGCATATCAGTACCCGGCGCACTTTTTCACTAC
>JPKE01002932.1:0-12450 GCA_000750995.1 Pseudogymnoascus sp. VKM F-4520 (FW-2644) | reverse complement strand
GAGGGGGTGGTGGTGGGAGGGGGTAGAGGCTTTGGTAGAGGCGTTCTGTCATGGTGGTGGTTGTGAGTGTGGTGGAGTGGTGTTTAGGTGGTGAGCGGCCTTATAAGCTCCGTATCTCGTAGTTATGAGAATGGAGAGAGAGCGGTCGCTATGGGGAAAAAATGGAAGGTCAGAGAGGAATGTCAGGTTGTATTTAATTAGACGTTGAACAGAACAGCAATGGTGTTGCTTTAATGTATGCTCTCCCCATGTCCTGTCGAAGGACCTACCAAGGTGGACTGCTGGGATATATATAGATGAGCTGACGGGATCCATTAGCCATGGGTCAACCCTGATCATCCCCATTTATTACCGCATCGCGCATCCTAATCCGCCCAATACAGTAATATACGATGTGGTAAGACGAGGAATAAGACAACGGTGCAAACAAGTTCCTGCTCTACATCGGTTGTTTCACAAGATGCCTGCTCGCTACTCAGCCTTAATCCGGCCAGGTTGTGTACGCGTCAAGGAGATTCCCATATGAGAATTCCCGACTCATAACCACGCCTTCAGTCTCACGCGTGACTTTCACGTATGAACTTTTTCTTTGCACTGGATTGTTACGAATGCCATTGATTTCTAACGATGTGAATCCATCTAAACCTATGCGATCTAGCCGTGTCCCCCCATGCATCTTCGCCGGGACTGTACCAACACGTCTATCTAACGATCATGTGCTCTCTATCCGGACCAGTACCAATGTACTTGATCTTCAGCCCATGGCCCAAGAACGTCTCGATGAACTCGATGTACTTCTGGGCATTCTCCGGCAGCTGCTCCCACTTCGTCGACCCGCTCGTCGACGATTTCCAGCCCGGCAGCGTCTCGTAAACAACCTCCACCTTCTCCAGGATATCAAGGCTCGCGGGGAAAGAATCAAGCTTCTCGCCGTTGTACTTGTACGCCACGGCGACCTTGAGCTCGTCAAAGTCGTCGAGGACGTCAAGCTTGGTCAGGTTCAGCGACGTGTAGTCGTTGACCTGGTGGGAGTACGCGACCACCACAGCGTCGAACCATCCGGTGCGGCGCCTGCGGCCAGTGGTAACACCCCACTCGCGGCCTTGCTCCTGGAGCTTCACACCAAACTCGTTGAGTTGCTCGGTTGGGAAGGGTCCGCCGCCAACACGGGTAGTGTAGGCCTTTACAACGCCAATAACTTCCTTCAGCGATCTCCATCCGAGGGTCAAGCCGGTCAGGATTCCTCCCAGGCCAGTGTTGGAGCTGGTGACGTAAGGGTAGGTACCGTGGTCAATATCCAGCATGATAGCGTTTGCGCCCTCGACGAGGATGCTCGTCTTGCTCTCCTTGGCGGACTGCAGGAATGGGACCTGGTCAATGACGAAGGGGGCAAGCTTCTGGCGGTATTCCTTGAAAGACGCGATTTCAGCCTCTGGGTCATACTCGAGCAGGTCTCCGTAGCGCTTCTTGAAGCCGGCCGCTATGCGGCGGAGCTTGGTCTCGAAGAGCTCCTCATCGAAGATCTCGCTGATACGGATACCGCTCCGGGTCATCTTTGTGCTGTATGTTGGCCCAATACCTATCTGATGTTAGTGATCGTGTTCGGTATAGCAGCGGCGGCGACAACATACCCTTTCCGGTTGTGCCAATCTTCTCTCCGCTGAGCTCCCTCTCCTCGAGCCCATCAACGCGCTGGTGCAGGTCCAAAACGACGTGCGCGCGGTCACTGATGAAGAGTCTATCATCGACAATGACGCCGTGGGTCTTGAGAGCCTCAAGTTCCTCGAAAAATGCGGGGATGTGGACAACAGTTCCCGAACCGATGAGGTTCACACATTTTTGGTTGACGAGTCCGAGACCGCTCGGGATCATGTGGTAGTGTAACGTCTTTCCTTCCGCGACAATTGTCTATCGAGGGTTAAATATCGGATCAAAATATGTATTGGTAGATTATCGTACATGGCCAGCATTGTTACCGCCCCTGTTGGTCAATTGTCAGTACGGCTTCATGATAAACGCACTTTTTGGGTACTTACTGTGCGCGGGCACAGATTTGCGCCTTGCTAGATAAGATGTCCACCTTTCATAATTTAGCCCAGGAGTCGACGGAGAGGATAGAATAATGTACCAATTTGCCTTTGCCCTCTATTCCATAAAAGTCAGCATGGCCATCCGCAAACAATGGGACGGAGTTGTCGTGTGCATACCATCTCCCCACTTGAGTCACCCCTCTATCAGCCCTATAACACGCAAACACGGCCACAAATCACCGTTTCTTGGGGACGATTGCTTACCTGGGATCCGAGAACCACAGTGACATTAGCCATGGCTAATTGATCTTCGTTTTTTATGTAACGGGGGGGTGTTGTTACTTTCCGTGAAGTCGTCGTGCAATCCAAAGGTTCATCTGGTCGCCGATGGAGGGGCATATATGACTGTGGGCGCGGACTTTTCCGGTTCCGGACCGAAACTTTCTTCCCGATCACGTGCCTGGCTGGGCAGCTGGGCGCTGTTGGAGATCTCTTGGGGCCAAGAAACTAAGAACTTGGAAACAATTTTGTAGTTATTCAATTCACATTTTCAGTATTTATGCCGTACTGGCAGTTTATAAGAAGTCTATAAGTGTCAAACCCTGTGCAGTGTTGAGACATGCATCTCACCTCCCCGATTATGAGTACGGTACCCCACGAAATATAGAGGGTTCAAGCCACCCCCGCATTACCAGCCGTTGAACATCCTCCACGGATCAGCCTTGCTTCAGCCTTGTTTGATCGATGTATCAATTTCACCACGGGAATATATCTTTCATACGTAAAGGGATCTTTAAGACTGTAAATGAAATAATAGTGAATGAATTGGCGGAGGGCGAAGCTGAATAGAGAAAGCAAAGGAGGGAGAGTTCGGAGGAGGCAGAGTAGAGAAAGCAAAGGAGGCAGAAACTCAGATGTCATAATGGCACCCTGACGACACAGTTTGCAAGAGTATTCCATTTCTTGACTATGAAACAGAAGTCGAAGCCAGACGCCAAACTCCACCATTGTTTTGGGTATCTATCCCATATCTTGCTTCTGCAACACACGTAAAGGCCAGCGGCCACACGAGAAACCCCGAGCAAACACCGAAGAACAGCCCACATCACAGACCATAGTATCCCCATGCTCAGCATTGAAAATATCCCAAACCCCATTGATAACGCCAGTACACCGTCATGCCATCTTTCGTAACAAACCACACAAGATCGTCTTCAGCAGTCCTTGTCATGCCAGTAATCCCTCGAGTAGTCTCACGATAGAAATCCTGCAAGATCGATCGGAGACAGTAAAGAGATCGTGTGAAGCCATTTATTCCTTGCGCTTCTTCCTGTTCGGCGCATCGGACTGGAGGTACCCATTGCCAAATCCGTAAATCGGGCGCCCGATTCTCTTGAGCGCGAAAAGGACCTGTCGAGATGTTAGCTGCGTGGATAGATATAATTAGAATAGGTCCCATACATCTCCGACAGTGACGGTCTTCCGGTTAGCGTGTTCCAAAAATATGATGCAGTCCTTGAGAATCTGGGGTGGGGGTTAGCAGGTTTCGATCTGGGAAGGAGGTGAACTGACCAGCTGCAAGTGGGCCTTCATTGCGTCACGCGTATCATCGTAGATCATCGCTGAAATACGCTTGACACCTCCACGGCGGGCGAGACGTCTTTGGGGTCAGAGTTAGCGGTGGTTTGTTGGTAAACAATGATGGCTGAGGTTGCTTTGGTAAGGCCAGGCAGCAGATGTTGAGAGGTGAGGTTGATGTGAAACTCATGGTTTCCACCGATCTTTTCCTGGGCACTTCAGAAGTGAGGTGCTGCAAGATAAGATCGGTTGAAACCTGGGTTCTATCGTGGCTTTTATATAATCATAGCTGTTGGGTAGATAGATCTCTGCCAGAGAACAAAGCGGGTGAAGGTAACATGGTAGAATGAAAACGGAAAAGCTTGTTCAATGAACAGATGATTGAAGGAAAGAGAAATAGTAAACAAGATATGAGATGACTGAAGAAAAGAGAAATAGTAAACAGAATACGCATACTTGATATCGCCCTTGGCTATACAGACATTAGCTCAAGCCTCCCCATTCCCACAGAGTAATAACTTACTAATTCCATGGATGGAATCACGGACAATCTTGCTAAACACGACCAAAATCATCAGCCCCAACTTGTAGATAGCAGTTGCAGCAAAGCCCAGGCAGTTCCTGCCTTTCCTGTCATTTCAATCCAACATACCGATGACGTCTAGCACCAACCCCCCTCGTCCCCCCACTACTCGCCGGCATAGCCGTCCCCTTCCCCCCAAAGCTCGTGCGAGCCTTCCCTGCCCCCCCAAACGCACCTCCCTTTCCACGTCCAGACATGATAAATAGAAGAGGTACAGTCGTGTATCTATCAAGAAAAAGAGAGTCGGAGCAAATTTGAAGAAGTTGGGGATGGTTGATTGTGATAATGGAAGGTGGGGTGTGAGGCTGGTGATGTTGTGAGGGTCCAATGGAAGGTACGGGTCCGAAGTAGGTTAAGCGTGTTTTGAGGAGGTGGTTTATGGGTTGGTTTCAGCCTCAGGCAAGGGTTTGTGTGCGTGCAGTGTTCGACAAGCATGGTCTCTTTGATAACTCCAGCTGCCAGTGCAGGCTATGACCATGATCAAATGCACGGTACAATATCATAATCAGACTAACAAATCTTTAAGTATACTCAAGTCAATTATAGACTCTATTAAGTGCTATCTAAGCCATACATGCAGTAATCCCATTATCCCTACTTTACTTTGCCCAACGAGTGTGCTTACCTCCAGTTTACAACGCCAATCTCCTCAGCCACACGACGCATTAGAACGAATGAACAAACGCCCATGCCTTATTCCGAGATGAAGGTCGCCTCCGCAAAGAGCCTGCCCGTGTCGACAATCTCCTCGTCATCACCAATCTTCAGCTTCAAGCTGGTCTTGGTGGCGCTCGGGGAGTACTAAAAAACAAGCTGTCAGTTTCTAAACGTCCTTGGTAAAATCTGTAGGGCGTGGAATGGGTACGCACCTGGTAGATATACGGCTTCGTGCCAGCAGTGTTTGCAACGATCGTCTTGACGAACCCGGGGACTTCAGCCATGACATCAATCCTATCAAGCCTATCCTCCAGCGCGCCCTCCAGAACCGCCTCGACGGTCTTGCCGTCCTTAGTCTTACCACTCCACTCATACTTGACCGTAGCCGGCTCAGGCCAGTCATTATCCGAGTCACTCTTCGTAGTAACATGGGTCGCCTTACTCGACGTATTCGCCATGATAATCTCGCCATCGTTAACAATAGCGCCGACATTCACAATTGTCGAGCCGTACGATGCAGGGGTGGTATACTCCATCATGACCGCCGTGAACTTGTCGCCATGGAAGTCGACGAAGTTCCATCTCCCCGCCGCGTGATGCGGCTTCATGCCCTGCAGAGCGTGCACGAACATTCCCTTGCCCTTGAAGTCAATCGGTCCATCGTTCGTCACAATCGTGCCCTCAACCTTGTTCCGCGGCCAGAAAACATGTCTCATCTTCCCCCATGGATTCTCCAAGTCCGTTCCAAACAACGTCGACCCATCCCTGCCGGCCTGGAAGCCTGGGGCGGTTTGCGTAATTGTGAGGTTGACGATGGCGCCCTTGTTCGTCATCGACTTGATCGTATACACCTTCCCATCCTCCGACAACTCAATCGCCAGGTTCTCGGCGTAGTAGTTCACCATATCATCGCTGAAATCCACGTCGCTGAGCTGATCGGACGCCCAGAGAGTAGGCTTGGCGGCGCCGGGATAGAAGATCTTGGTGTTAAACTGGCTCGTTCGTCGGATCCCACTAGACGCACCCACCGTTAGCAAAAGAGCGAGAAACTATCACAACGGGTATACAGGCGCATACTTACGCAACATTGCTGTGAATAACCTGCACAAACGCCAAGTGTCCGCTATCCGCCGTCAGGTAGAAAACCTGCGTCTCCACGCTCGTCGAGTCCATATTCACCCATTTGAGATCGTCGCGCTTGAGCTCCGTGTACGGGACCGTCGCGGCCTGCTCGGCGACGGAGCGGATGGCGGAGGGGCCATAGATGGGCTCTTGGGTGCCGGCCACGTTGGCCAGCCTGTGTGGTGAAAAGGCGGTGGTCAGATCTTGCTCTCCTCGTGAGGTGGCGGTGGGTGGGGTGAGGGAGGGGACTTACGCTTGTTTCGCCCAGTTCATCATCTTGACGGGATTTAGGTGTGTGGCTTGATTTGTGTTTTTATAGGAGTGAGGTTCGTTTTCTCTTAGGGATTGTGGTGGTTGGGTGGGAATTATATGCGATCTCCCTTTTTCGATAGCTGTTGGGCGTGCGTGCTTCCCCCCCACCTATCGAGATCGGTAGTTACTGCCGCTACGAGTCGAGTAAGTTACTCTACATACGTCGACGGTCAACGTGCAGGGTCCTGGCACGTGATGGTGAGAGTAACCTGTACGCGTATGAGTATACGTATACGTGGGAGCTTTATATTACGGCTTTTAATCCATGATATGAATAGAAAAGTCTAGGCATGGAGGCACACGCCAGCATCGTGTGTAGGACTTGCGCAACATGACAAGAGGAACCCTTGACCCCTCGCCATTATCTGCAAAAAGGCGCCAAAAACAACATCCATGCCCACTGAGTTATCCGAGAAACCTGAGCTTATAGAAGCAACATCTTCATAGTCCGATTTCAATCCTTTCGCTTTCTATATTCGATAATTCAAAATATCTCACAATCCCCATCTATCCATCCCATCCCCCGATGCTAGAACCCAAATCCTCAGACCCCTGTTGACACCGACGCACCAACCCCAACGCAGCTAGCGCGCATCTCAAAGCGGGAACTCTCCGCGCCCATGCCGAATCTCAAATAATTTGAAGCTCGCGACCTCCAATCCCTCCAACAACCCCCTCCGCCATCAACCATGTCCAAGGCACGCTCAGCAACAGATGTGGTGGTGAAGCTCATCGTCGGCGCAGGGCAGGCTAGTCCCAGTCCCCCCGTCGGTCCGGCGCTGGGAAGTAAAGGTGTGAAGTCGATGGATTTTTGCAAGGTCAGTTCCAATCGAGTCCTTCTTTCGTCCAGCGTGACGATTATTCCCTCGCACCTGGAGCTCTCCTACTGACACTTTTCTTCTCCCGCAGGAATTCAACGCCCGAACCGCGCACATGACCGTCGGCGTCCCCATCCCCGCCCGCGTAACCGTCCGTCCCGACCGCTCCTTCCACTTCGAGCTGCGCACGCCCACGACCTCGTACCTCCTGCTCACCGCGGCGGGCGCGCCGATCAGGAAGTCGAAGTTGAAGGGGGCGATGAATCCGGGGAAGGAGAGCGTAGGGACGGTGACGCTGAAGCATATTTATGAGATTGCGAAGATTAAGCAGGCGGAGTTGAGGCTGAGTGGGTTGGGGATGGAGGGGATGTGTAGGACGGTTATTGCGCAGGCGAAGAGTATTGGGGTTACGGTTGTGCCGTGAGGGTGCAGAGAATGGGGTGCGTGGGGATGTGTGTTTTGATAGATGGGGGGATACTACCATGGCGACGGCGTTTGATGTTGGGCAGAGTGGCCGGATGGGATGGAGGATTGTGGAGGATTGTATACTACTAGCTGGAATGGATGGCCAGAAGGGTCTTGTGGGATATTGATATTGTGTCGATAGAAGGGATGGAGTGGTTAGAAGGGAAGAGGTGGCTGAATGACATCCCAATGTTAACTTATTCGGTGTGCACGTGCTGTGCTTTCACGAGGATGCGAATCCGAATCCGAACCTACAATTCCGCATGAAGACGAGCAAATAGATGCGCTCAACTGTGTTGTATGCAGTATATCATAGTACTGTACATACTGCACAACATGGCTTCTGGCGGGACAAATCGGATACCAAACCCCCATGCCCAGCAGCGACATGAACCAATAACCTCACTCCCACGCATTATCTGATTGATCACCACCAGGCACAGCATACCAGCACAGTACAGTCCGTCCGTACAGCAGCTCCAAAACCCCGACATGCCATACCCCCCACGAACAAGCTTCCCCTGCATCCTCATACCTCAATACACAATGCGACTCTGGTCCCCGATCCGGGAAGCATGCGGCAAGGGCGGGCGGTACAACGGCAGTACATGATCCACGACATACTGTAGGGTCACGTCATAAAGAAATGCAATGACATTTTTGATGGCCACATGGCCACCTGCCTGTTTGTTGCGGGTTGTGATGTGATGAGATGAGATGAGATATGGACTGGACTGCTGCGCATATGGCGGATAAATATGCACAGGAGATGTACGCAACAGCCTGGAGTGAGTGTATGTACGTACGGTACAGTATAGGATATACCGTCCATGCAATTGGACGATCTTACCTACTCACTCTCCGTCCCAGCGTACTGTAGCCAACAAGACTACGCCAGAATGTCCGCTACGCCAGAATGTCTGCTGCGTCTCGTCGGATATCGGATATCTTGTCCGCCCTCTCGTCGGGTCCCATGCACCATGCACCTCTCGTCGGACCTCTTATCTTCTCCGAATCCTCCCCCCTAAGATCCTCAGAGGCTGAGCTGCTGGCTGGCTGGCTGGCTGACTGGGGAACTGCTGTAGGCGGAAATCAATCTCTCGTAAGCTCCGATCCGGGTGTATTACTGCCCCTGTGTTGGACTGTACTGTTGGACGTGGGCTAGGTTAGAGTACCAGTAACGGTGCCACGACGCTGGATGGTGGACGGCATGTTAACATCCGCCGTACGGCCGAGGAGGGAGGGTATGTACGGCATTGTATGTGTATGTATGTACAGCATTGTATGTACAGCATTGTATGTACAGCATTGAAGGGTAACAGTACACAACTTATATATATATTCAGGGCCTATGCAGTGGAATATATGTAACAGTCTTATATATAAGGGTCGTATATATGTCTATATATCTGATATGTTTCATATATCAGATATATCCATCTCGTCAATATCACATCCATCAATGTACGTATGTCCACCGTTTTATAGTGTGGAGTCCATGTAAGTCGCAGCCAGCGGTCGCGGCCTTCTCGGCACAACTCTTCTCCTGGTCTGTACTGGTCTAATCCAGTTGGGGTATAAGTACCTTGAGGTACTTTCTCCTCATTTTTTACGCTATTGTGCCCTATTTTGCCCTTATGATTGCTTATGACTGCATTTAATGGTACTTCCCTCTACATCCCACGCCCCCCCCATCCCCTCCCATCCCTCCCATCCCAAGTTAAAAAAATCCTGCCCCACTTGAATCTGGATATTCCGGGCCTCACTTCAACCCTCCGTGCTTCTTCCCCCTCCCCCACCACCAAACCAAACCGTCACCACCAAACAATCACCGCCGCCATCCCATCAACCCTCGCATTGTTGGCTTGGTTGGGTGCTCATCCTTTACTCTTGCATATTGCCACTATTCTTAAATCATTAGAGAGTTTTTAGTGGCTTTCCAGAACATCTTGGTGAGTGAATATTCGAGGGCATGTGAAGCACTTTATCCATGACTGCGAGCCAGCCCAGCATCTTCCTTCCACCTGACCCCTTCCACACACCATTGCTTATACCACCCATGCTTACCAATATTAGATATTATCCCCCCTTCAAACCCCCTCGACACCACCAGCAAGGGACTTCACAATGAGTCCTGGCGCCCACAGACCGGTCCCGGGCTCTCCGGCCGTGCGGTTTGCCTCGAGCAGCCAAGAGATTGAACCAGTGCAGCTTGACGAGACGGATACGACTTCAGCAACGGGCGAGGCAGATGGATCTGGAGGACCTGGACAGCAGCTGCGAGACTTGTCGGATTCGTTGAGCGGTACACATCTACAATCGCGGAGGATGAGCCATTTCAATTTCGAGCCTGTCTCGTTACCGGCTTCAAGAGTGCGTGAACCCCATGCACCATCTTCCCTTTGTCACGGCATATAACATCCTCGGGTTTATAATATCATGGCTAAATACTGACATACTTTCTCCACAGGTACCGTCGACTGAAAGTTTCCAGGAGTCGAGTCGCCATCCATCCCAGTCATCCGCATCAGGTCGCCCGTCCTTACATTCACGTTCGGGGACAATGCAAACTCCACCTCTTACCCCGGCAGTGAGCGGATCCCGAGAGGCGACTGGAAAGGGTGCCAACTTGCAAAGAGTTGAGGCAGAGGTCGACCCAACCGTCTCTGCGCCTCAGATCACACCGCCAACAACCCTAACCTCCACATACAATTCGTCGAGACCAGGTTCATCGGGCCAGACGTCATTAACACAACCAAGCGCGACAGAGCCCGTCACCGGCTATCGGAAAAACGCATTCGCCGTTGGGCCTAGTTCTCGCCAGTCAAGTGAAAGGAGCGACCGTCGTGAATATTCCCAATCTGTTCCACCATCCCGCGAACAAAGCCCGAGCCGAGGAGGAACCTATAGCAGACCATTCACACCTGCAGGGGAGCCGGACGATCCTTATGCATCTAATAAACGACCTCCGCAGTCCAAGAACCTTGATACCATCGAGCCTCGATTTGTATTCAGCGGTCTTAACAGCAGACACCGAACCTCGCCGTCTTCTTCCTCATCGACTCTGCCACGACCATGCCGCAGCTCAGCCGACCTGCGCTCGGATAAGAAGAGCTTCTCATCGAAGAAGGATCCCAGCATAGCACGACTGAACGATGATGCGCTCCCCAGCCGAGGCTCGATGTCCGAATTAAAGCGATTCTTAAAGATTGGCAGCCATCACAAATCGAAGCGTAACGCATCTCCGAGCTCATCGATAAAATCCGGCACGAGAACCCCAACAAGCCAGAAATCGCTCCAACAGCTACCTTTCGGCGAAGACCACGGCCTGACGTCAAAGTATGGCAAGTTCGGCAAGGTGCTTGGTGCTGGTGCGGGCGGGTCCGTGAGACTGATGAAGAGGAGCTCGGATGCGACGACGTTTGCTGTCAAGGAGTTCCGCGCACGCCATTCGTATGAGACGGAGAAGGAGTACACTAAGAAGGTGACAGCGGAGTTCTGTATCGGCTCGACGCTGCATCACGGCAATATCATCGAGACGCTCGATATCATTCGCGAAAAGGGGAAGTGGTACGAGGTGATGGAGTACGCGCCTTACGATCTCTTCGCTATTGTCATGACGGGCAAGATGTCGCGCGAGGAGGTCTCCTGTTCGTTCTTACAGATCTTGAGCGGTGTCACGTTTATCCACGGTATGGGCCTTGCCCATCGCGATCTCAAGCTCGATAACGTCGTCGTCAACGAATTCGGGATCATGAAGATTATTGATTTCGGAAGCGCGAGTATGTTCAAATACCCCTTCGAGACCGAAATCGTGTTAGCAACTGGTAAGTCTCTCTCAACCCCCCCTTTCTCCCATAACGAAAATACTAACCCCTCCCCAAGGCATCGTAGGCTCCGACCCTTACCTCGCCCCCGAAGTCTACGACGAGCGCAAATACGACCCCCAACCCGCCGACATCTGGTCCCTCGCCATCATCTTCTGCTGCATGTCGCTCCGCCGCTTCCCCTGGAAAATGCCGCGCATGACAGACAACTCGTACCGGCTCTTCGCCTCCCCCCCCTCGGAGAGCACCGACGCCCGCCCCGAGATAACCTCGAAATCCAAGTCCGAAACCGAGATCGCGCGCATCGTCGCCGCGTCGCGGACCTCCGACGGGAAGCCCCCAGCCGACGCACCGACCAAGCCTGTCGCTGTAGCGGAGTCGCCCGCCCCGGCTGCGGTGCCGGCGGCGGGCAAGGCAGTGTCGGTGGTGGAGAAGAAGCCGGAGGTTATCAAGGGGCCGTGGAGGCTGTTGAGGCTGTTGCCGAGGGAGACGAGACATATTATCGGGCGGATGCTGGAGATTGATCCGAGGAAGAGGGCGACGATGGCGGAGGTGCTGGAGGATCCGTGGGTGAGGGGGACGGTCATTTGTAGGCAGGATGCGGATAGTGGGGATGTGATTAGTGCGCCGGGGCATACGCATACGTTGGAGCCGCCGAGTGCGCCGGTTGCGCCTTCGAAGTAGGGGATGAGTTGGAGGGAGATTCTTGGGTGCTTGGAGGGTGGTGAAGATACGACGAGGGGCTGCGGATTTGGATAGAGGTTGGTGCGGATACAGCTCGGCAACGCTCGTTTGGATAGATGGTTGCTAGGTGGGACTAGAGGTTGGGTGGGGGGTGTTGGATAGATGGACGGACCTTTCAAACATGTCGTTCATTGTTTATAGAACGGGGATAATCAGGGCTATTTGCCGTAAATAGGGGGCTTGGTTTTCGTTGGATATGGTATGGATGGGCGGGCTGTAGGGACAAATGGGGAGTATATTTCTGGGCGGATTTTGCGAGGATAGCGAGGTTTTTTCATTTTTTCATATAGGGGTTTTTTTTGGATTGAGGGATG
>JPKE01002931.1:0-10628 GCA_000750995.1 Pseudogymnoascus sp. VKM F-4520 (FW-2644) | reverse complement strand
GCTTGGGGGGGAGGGGGGGTTAGATGTAGATGGGGGTAATGCATATGATGATACCTGCAGTATAGTTCTTCATCGGCTGACTGATTGAATGAATGATTGATGACTGGTTTGATTGTTGCTTAACCATTGCTTCTATTTCGACATTGACCTATCTACCCACCCTACCAACCAGCAGCACCAGGCCATGTATCCAGCCATGGCCAGCCCAACCCACCCCATCTATACCCACCACCCTTCCTTCCCATTTTCGCCATCATCAGAAATCATCGCAATGCACACAAAACAACAGAAGTACCCCGACGCCATTTTCCCTTTCCCTTTCCATTTCCATTTCCATTTCCCACCCATCTCATCCCATCCATCCCATTCCTTTCCCATTTTAGCGCCGCCAAAACAGAAAAATATCCTCCAGGGATTTATATACCACAAACATAAACATGAACATGAAGGAAACCCCCGGAGCTGAACAGACAAGCAGCAGACAGACAAACGCCTCTTTGCCTCCCGTCCCGGTCTGGCCAGGCCATATGTATCTACAACAAACCCCCCAAAACTAAATCGCAAGAAACAAAAGAGTGGCGTATATCATAAAATCGAACGCATGATAGCGATCTATAACCCGACAAGGGACGTACGTGGCGTAGATGGACCACAATCATCGCTTCTCATACTCGTCCCCCTCCCGCACACCAACCCTCGGCAACAACACCCCGCCAAACCGCTCCTCCACCCGCACCGGCGGCAAGGGTGGCATACCCTCGGGCGGCGTAAGACTCAGTCTCGGCGCTAGAGGCGTGCTTTGATGTCTCGAATGCCCCTGTCCCGCCCTGAGACTTTCACTCCCACCCCGCAGGGGAAAGGCGGATGGATACCTCTGCGCCGCCTGCGCGCCGTGGTGATTGTGGCTCTGGTGGTGGTTATTGTGATTGTTCTCCGGGAACGGGTACGCGCCAGAGTACGACCGCATATGCGACACCAGCGGCTGCTGTTCCGGGAAGGGGAAGCCGTTGATATCGGATCTTGAACGGCGGTGGTCGGGGGCGATGAGCATGGTAGAGCGCAGCGGGTAGCGTGTCGGCGCTGGCCCTTCGCTGGCAAGCATGCTGGGGAGGGATTGCATGGAGGTAGTTTGTCCCGGGGGCGTAGGTAGAGGGGATCTGTAAGGCCCAGCTGGGCCGTGGGCTTGGTATGCGTCGCTTGCGCTTGAGGAGGCGGAGAGGATTGCGGGGTGGGATTCATAGGCTCCGGTAGTGACGTTGAGGCGGAGACGCTGGCTTTGAGCGGTGAGTTCTGCGTCTGTGTCTTCGGGGGAGCAGTCGCGGCGCTTGCGCTTGTGTTGGAGGGGGCTTTCTTGGTCGAAGTTGCTGTTTGAGCGAGATCTCGAGGCGCTGTTAAATTGCAGGTCTTCTGGGAAACTGTCAAGGGGTGGTGGGAGGGCGCCGCCCATCGATCGAGATCTTTGGTGGCCAGTGGGTGTTTTGCGCCTTCCATACCTCATTGGTGACTCTGATTCATCTCCGTCCAGGGTGATATGTGGGAGAATCTCGATATCTGGGAACACTGGACTTGGCGAGTTCAACAACTCTTGATGAACCCGGTTGAATATATCTCTGATGTCCAGCGTGCTGTAGGTCTTGCCACACAGGTTTCTGAGCCACAGAGGAACCGCTGTAGCTGGTGCAGAACGGTCGACATCCTCGTAGTTTCCACCATATGCATTTCCCCTTCCACTCCTCGCCTTTGATAATGCAAGATCATCCAGCCGTTTCTGCTCCCGTTTACGGACAGCAAGGCCCCAGCTTCTGACCACGCCACCCTCCCCACGGCGCTCGTTCTCGGAGCTCCATTCTTCCAGTCTCTGGATCTGTTTCTGGACCAGGTCGCACTGACAGCGAGGCCAGTTCTTCGGCTCACGGTATCGACTTCTTTGGTAGTGTTTTCGGCAGTATCGCACCCAAATATGCTCGGGGATTAGTCGTGTGCACATTTTATTGCGCCCAAATATGTGCGACACGGCCTTTCGGGGCTGCGAGCCAGTATCGCATCCTTCTTTGAACATGCATGTTGAATGCTGGTCCTGCAGTGGTGGTGTATATTGCGGACCTAAATGTAGCGAAGCATCTAGAGTCTCGACTTGTGGCGACTCATTTTCGGGATGCTGGGATGAGGGTGGTGTAGGCTCAGATCTCTGGTACCTTGACAGCATATCGCCGGATTGACCTTGAATATGGGGCTCAGAGAAGGCCCTTTTATGACGCCTGGATTCCATAGCAAAACGGCCCGAGTGAGACTCGAACTCTCGGCGGTTCTCCGATGGTGGAAATGAGTTTAGGCGGTCTAGCTGTGTTCTTGGCTGATACTTCCAAGATGCGATATTTTCTTCGCCAGCAGGGAGAGCCTGGTTAGACACACTTCCAGTTGCCTCGGAGTCTTGAGGTGTTAGCGGTGTGTGCCTTTTGATGAGCAGGGCATCTGTAGGCGATGCTGTTCTTGACAGGGCTGGCTGGTCAGAGGTGGCGCTTGTCTCTCTAGTATCGACATCAGCCATCTCGCTATCTTTGTAGTGTTCTTCTGAAAGGGTGTCGGCGTCCATATATCGCCGCTCGGCGATTTGAGCTAACACGTGTATTGGCTCCGCGCGGGGTGATGGCGGATAGTGATGGAAGCTGAACGTGGCAGGAGAAGCTGGTGAGAGTGTTGCAGAGTTTGCCAGAAGACTGGTCCAGTCCACTGAAGATTCTGATAACTTGCTGCTATCCGTAAAGTTCGTGAAGGCTTGAAACCCACCAACAGTTGATGCCGAGGAAAATCTTGAGTGCGTTGATGTTGATGCAGAAGCAAGAGAAGAGAGAGAACCACGGCTGTCAGACAAGCTATGCTTGGTGGGGTATATCTGTGATGATTCAAGAGAGGAGTCATGATGGTGATTGTGCTTGCTGATTGTCGTGTCCATATCGTGATTCACAGGCAGTGAATAACCGCCGGCATCCCAGGGCGTACGACTTCGAATCGTGGCTTCCCAGGTAAGTAGTGGCTTTGGCTGATCTCCATCGTCGGGCGATGCATTTAGCATCAATCCGACTTCCATTTCGTTATTGTATCCGTGTTGGCCGTAAGATATGACTTGGTAGAACAATCATCCAAGTAAATGTTTGGTTGCTAGCTGACAGTTGCCATCCGATACTAGTCGAGTGATCGAACGTAGGGATGTCGACCAGATAAAATGGATCCAGCCTTCCAGATATCTTCTTAATCTTGATGCCAAGGGTAATCAACGTCCTGGCAGACGATGAGGCGAACGAATAAGATCATACGTCTATTGATATATTATTAGTGACTATAGTGTCAAAGAATGAAACACTGCTGGCGCCGTTTTCTACTCCGCTATAAACCTCGCATGCATTTCCCTTTTGGGACTTCCAGAGGTAGAGATGGAGAGAGGTAATGTTAAAAGTATGTGGCTTCTTCTCCGCATGTGTATACACTGGCGCTGAGGAGTGAAACTGTCGAAACGCCAGGCACGGCACACTGTATGCTGCTCTTTCGCCTGAAGATACCGAATGCTTGACTTCAAACCACCACCGGACCGGGCACTGTGGGGTAAAACTTAGGTTGTGAGAAGTCCTAGCGGGGGCCATCACCATCACCGTGCTGTCGAGGCGGGAAATATGTGCTCTAACCCCCGGGACTATGCATGATATCCGATTCGGTTGACATGCGTGCAAATCAGAGAGATGGAATGCAACCTACAGCAGTATCCCACTTCTAGCTCATATATGGAATATTATAGTCTCCAGCCCTTGGGACTATCCTGCAAGCCGTCGAAGATCCCAGAGTTTTGATGTGTCTGTCACTTCCCTCTGATGCCGGCCAAAGTAAGAAGGAATGAGGATTTAACGTTGCGTTGGTTGTCACACTAACCACAGAACCAATGAGACGATAACGACAGGAGTTGATAGAAGAAATATGTTGTATCAAAAGTAATGAAATATGACAGAAGAGACAGCTAGTAAAGGAAGGCGCTCGTTTGCATAAGGCCAAGATATGCCGTTTGTATCATCCAGGGAAGGAAGAGAGGAAGACGGTGGAATCTGTGACAAGCCGCGTCGTGGTCTCGGCGGCACCTCGCACCGCATCATCCAGCAGGGCGGAGTCTATTTGTGGGAAGAAGGTCTCTGAGAAGTATAAGCCTGTGTGCCACAGGTAGTCTCACATCCCACGCCATAGGGTGTGTGTGGGGGGGTGGTGGAGGGGGGAAGACGACAACAGACAAGGTACAAGACAAGACAGACACCTACCGAATAGTGTGAGATGCACAGTAAAGCTCTGTACATGCAGTCTGGCAGCCATGGCGAGATAATCAAGACTTAGTCAGTTACTGTAATGAGTCTTGGAGGGGTGTTGAGACAGGGCGTCGTTGTCGTTGTCATGGAGGAAGGAGCTACCATAGTGGAATCTATGGAGCTGGCGGTATTGTAACGAGTAACAACATCTTGAAGCAGTGACCGTCTGTAGTGACACTCATGGTCAAGGTTCATGGGCCATGTTTCGGTACTCATGGCCGGCTCATGGCTCACAAATTGCTCATAGATTGGCCATAAATTGCCTCATGGGTAGCTGCTGAAGCTTAATGTGGGTGTGGTCAGTGGTGGCTGTGGGTGGTTGTGGTTGTGGTTGGTAGGTGTTTGTTGTTAGCCCCTGTGGTGTTGTTGGTGTTTTGGAAATAAAATGCACGTATCCAAGCCCGTCTCCACCAGAATTCCTCCCCGTTACAGATCCCGATCCCTCAAATCTACTTCCGACACAGCTCAACAACGCTACAAGCACAATACTGTATTACTCTATACATTCCAAATGAAATGGTATTGACAATTAAGCTTCGCTGAGCCCAGTGGTGGTCGATTGGCTTTTCAGGGAATAACATCAGCCTGTTCAGGTACAGTACAGTATAGTATAGTATAGTCTCCATTTTAACTGACGACAACTATTATAATTATAGGACTTCAACCCCACTAACGAATGCTAGTCGCGTGCATTTCTGCTCTAGAGCTCCCCGCCATAGGTGCAGTTTCGGTCCCAAAGCCACATTTCACTTGTCTTACCCGTCTTCACTTACTTGATCCACTCGGTCAATGCAAAGAACGGATTACTTCATCGGTACTGCCGATCAAGCGGTCGTCAAACGCGTGCGGAATATAGAGTCCATAGCTATCATCTGATGGCGTGATATCAGATATGTCGGTGTCAAATATATTTTGTGCCATCAAGATCTAACATCAGGATACAGGATGAAAAGTTGACGGCTAGGTTATTATCATTACCGGTGTTACTATGGGTGTTACTATGGGTGCCGCTACAGCACCTTCGTTGTAACCATGTTCCATAGGGCGGGACAACATGTGAGACTTGCCTCGTCGATCTGCAACTAAAGACACGAAGTAGGCACTTGCCCTTGTGCTCACGCGCCGCTCTCATGGACGACGGCCCGCGCGGCATACTTGCAGTGCTCATGAATCGCTAAGATCGGATGGTGCGGCGGTCAGATGGATATCAAAGTATTCTAGGATCTACATAACTAACTTAATGCGTCTTCCACCATCTGAAAAAGGCCCCATAGCTCTGGGGTCTCAAGGCCCTGTGCATGAGAATGAGCCGCTGGATATTGTCTTGCTTGGTTTGTCGATGTTTCTAAAGCTGGCGAAAGGTATGGTTGCATTGGACATGTCCAGAGTGTACGGTCCCTGGCTCTCGAACATACAGTGTTTATTTATGGGCGTTCTCGGACATTCGTCACACCCAAGGCAAAAAGAGTCTAGCAACGCGGCTCACATTTATCGTTGAGAAGCGTACGTTTGCAGTTCGCGCCCAACACGGGTCCCTAGCCATGTCTACCAGCATTGGAACTTCTCCCGAGCTTCCCGCAAAAATGGGGTTGGTTGGGGGAGCTCGGGCATGCCTCCGATTGCAATAGAACGTTACTCTTGCCGTGGCTCACCCCATGGAGCCATATCTCATTGGTGGGAGCGCCCATTGCGGCCCGTTTCAGAATCTGCAGTGCAAATCAGGACCAGATAGAGGCGTTCTGCGGCTGCATACTGTAGGAGCTGTGAGTGTCCAGATCGCGATCGGCTGAAACCACAGTGTGTCGGGTTATTATCCTAGTCAAACTCGCCGACAGCCAAGCGGGATAATGTCTCTGATTGCTTGCGAAAGAGGCCAGAACCATCAGCCACACGGGAAGTATGAGATGATGCGCGAGCTATCTCTTCCTGCGGTCTCGCAGAAGAATGCACGCTATGGTGGCCCGACCCGATGGAAGACGACTGGATGGAAGCATCAAAGTACGACGTGGGCATGGCAATTGGCAATCAACGTCACCGGCGGGGAACATATTCAAGTAGAGTGGGCTTACGCGGTCTCATATTCGGATTTGGAATCTACGTACAGTAAGTAATGTAGCTGTGGATTGGATTGCGGATACCCCGCCGGAGTACAGCCATACTCAGTAGAGACAAACACTGTGGGCCCAAAAAGCGTGTTAGAAAATCTTATTCCGGTCAGTCCCAGTGTCTATTCACTGTATAACGCGGATTCAAGCCAGATGACAGGTACGAAGGAACAACAAAACACGCGTCATAAATTGAGTTACCAAATTAGACTCTGATTGACCGGGTTTGACACTCTCGGGATTTATCATTTCTACATCCTCCCGAGGTTTAAACGGCACTTTCAACGTCAACACACTCTATGTGGCACCCGACCCAGTCCCGTCTCGGCGACAAAAGAAAGTCGGAATCAGCGGCCAGGCCCTAGCACAGACACAACAAACCCCAGCCCCAAACCCGCACGACCAGCACAGACAAAACCAGCGCGCAAACACCTGGCCCGTGACATACCTGCCTGCCCCTGTGGCACTCCAACTCCCCCCCGCGTCTGCGCTTCCACTCCACACCCACAGCGCCACGCTACCGTGTGCGCCATCCTAAAAATACCCTCCCCCCGTGTCGCGCCGCACCGGCAATAATACGGGGCCAACGCAGCCACCCCACCCACACTGCAGCACGCTAGAGTCGCGGTATCCGCTCCTCGGAGACTTTTCCAACACACCACGTCTGATCGGCGGGCACGTCTGCTTGCGGCGCACCCGCGGCGGCGCCCTTGCGGCACTTGCGGCGCCCTGACACGTCACCCGCGTAGCGTGTGCCAGGTGCAAGAGATGCGTCTCGTCTACGCGTCATCGTGGATTGGGGCGCAGCAGTCGCGCGGGGCCGGTGGAGCGAGCGGTGGTTTCTTCGAATGGGTGGGCTTGCGAATGTGGGGGGTCGGTTAGGAGGGGGGGAGATGGGATGCCGGGATAGCGATCGGGATCGTGGGGGAGGGAGCATGGGAGTTTAGGGCTTGGTTTCAGGGGGTTGGGAGTTCTCGGTTAGGTCGGGGGGGGGAGCTGTGGTGCATGATGGGGGCTGGGATTATTGGGACGATTTGCATTTTGTGTTCGTTGAGATGGTTTGTATTTGTGTTCTATTTGAGCTTGGACGTATGCTGCATCAAGAGATGCAGGCATAGTAGGCCGACTTATCAACTTCTTGCCCCTTGTTAAATTTCCACCAATCTGGAAATCCCAATCGCAGTAGACAGGAGACAGGACCATAGAAAGAGACGCTGAGCCGAGGCTAGTTCGTTCTTCCAAAGTTCATGTGCGCTTGAATTCCATATTCACGTCCCTGAGATTGGGGGAAGTGTGCGGTCAAATCTCCATAGCTTTTCTTTTGCCAATTTCTTCCATCCAAGTCTATACCTCCTATCATCGATTCCCCACGCTGTTGGTCAGCTCAAAGGACACACATGCCCGGTAGCCCCCCCATAAACGCTGTGCTCGGGGCCTCCAAGCCTGACTCCTCAATGTGTATGCATCGCCAAAAAACCGCCCCTAATGTAAAGGTAAAAGAACAATATGTAAAAACCACGCCGCAGGCAGGTAACAGCCTCACCCCCCAGTGAAAAATCCTATCGTAACAACAGTCTAAAGCTCAATCTCAATGCCCAGGTCAATCGCGCCAATGATATCATCATCGCACAACGGCCTCCTCATAGTCGCAATCCCCCCATTCGCCGCCTTCTGCTTCTCCATCTCCGCGTGCAACTTCGCCATATGTGGCAGAACCCCAGACTCCTTCTTCGGGCTCAGCTTAGGCGTCGAGACCTTAGCGGGCGTGCTGGCACCGCTGCCAGCCTCTTTATTAACATCGTGCTTGAGCACGGCGCGCGTGCGTACGCGACGGCTGTGGTCCACAACCGCGTCCTCGCCGCGCGCGATCGCAGCCTCAATCCGGCGCTGTTCGCGCATCTCGCGCAGCTCGGCGGCCTTGATCTCCTCGTTATTCTTGCGGCGGTTCTCCTGGTTCATGATGGCGAGGCGGTCCTGCTGAGAGAGGACCCTGGGGCCAGTGTGGACGGGAGTCTTGTGGAGGGAGGTGCCGAAGGCGAGTTTGGGGCCCTCGAGGGCGGCGAGCTCGGCCTTGATCTCCTCTTGGCGGTCAACGTCGCCGAGGAGTTTGGCTTGGTTGAGGCGCTTGTTGAGCTTGTTGCGGTCGACGGACTTGTATTTTGCGGCGAGGGCGCCGGAGCGGCGGAGCTTCTCGGTCAGTTCGGCTTCCGTCCAGCTGCGGTTTACGAGAGCGTCGATGCGCCCCACTTGGTTGGCGAGTTGGCGGCGAGTAGGGATATTGACTTTCTCGACGGCGCAGGTCTGCATGTAGCGTTTATACTCGGCTTCGGTGATGGGAGAGTTAGAACAGGTGAAAAATGGCCAGGGACGGACCGCTTTCCCGTGAGCGGCGGTGACATATTGCGTTGTGACAAAGGTCTGGCCGTTTTCTTTCTCCAAAGCATAGGGTTTGCCCTCTTCAAAGCCTGTAGATTTGTTAAATCGAGCTTGGGAGAAACGCAATAGAGGTACTAACCCGTGATTTGAGCCATGCGATAGACATTATCACCAGTCGCCTTATCCGCCCCCACACTGATACGAACAAAACCGCCACTGTATGCATCTTCGAAACCAGGATAGAAGCAGAGCTTCGCAAACTTCGTTCTCCCAATAGACACCTTGTGAACGTCGGATAATTCGCAAGGCGGAGAGTGCGCCGGCGGAGAAACAGAACGGCCATTCTTAGGCTTCCCATCGTCCCACTCCAACTCACTATCCGCGCCAGCATCGTCATCGGACTGGTCGTGATTGCTGGCTCTGTGGCCGCCGTTGCGCTCCAAATCCTCCTTGCGACGTTTCAAGCGGTCAGCCTTCTCATCTCTGGCGCGCTTCAAGCTGTCGATGCCACTGCTAGCCTCTCCGACACGGCCACCACCAACCTTGGTGCGCTGTCGGGAAGTCTTGCGCTGATTCTCGTCCAAATCGACGGCGCCAGCCTTGCGCTTCTTGTCGCCTCTCTTCTGTTCTGCCTCGCGGGCGTGGAGGAGTTGGCGCAAAGCCCTGTTCTGGCGATCGCGTTCGATTTCCATAGAGCGCTCTGCGAGAATCTCCTCTCGTTTGATCTCAGGCATCGCAAGAATCTCCTCTCTATCGGAGGAGTTCATGAATTTGCCCTCGAGCGGGTATCGGTCTCCATCATCAAACATGGCCGGGCCATTATCTGAATCCGACTCCGATTCATCCATAGGAGCAGATCGCTGTGAGTCCGGTGACGAATTCCTCGAAGAACTAACGCATAGTCAGCAAATGGTACATTGCATGCAGTGCGCGACGCGATATGGTTGGAGAGGGCGGGTGGCAAAGTGAGGTCGAGAGGAAAATTCTTACGCTTCGCCCTCTTCTTCGGACTCGGCGCGTCTGCCGCGAGCCTTCTTGGCCGTGCCTTTGCTTCCAGATGGCGTGTTTGCATCTGGTGAATCCGATGCAGTTCGGGTAGCTGTGACTGGTGCCGTGTCTTCTTCATCCGAGGATGCGTCACCCGCGAGGGCGAGGAGCTCTTCGTCAATATCCGACATGGTGATAGATTGCAATAGATTATTTCAAGTATGCGATTGTGTTTATTGAGTGTATTCGAGGCCTGTGTGCGGGCGCTGGCACAAAGGGCCTTGGTGAAGTTGTGTGCTTGTCGACAAGGGGTTGCCACGCGAAGCGCAAGATCAGATCAAGCGAAATGGGGAAATTGCGATATGAGAGAACCACAGACTCGGTGTGATGTAGCGTAAAAGTTTGCAGGGCAAAGTAAAGAGGCAGAAGAAAGAAGTTGTTGGAGTTGTTGGAAGAAGAAGAATAAAGAGAGTTGAGGCTCGACGGAAATGGGTGTGGTATATGGGTCCAGGCGGCTGAGGGTGCACTAACTTTATCGCGGACAATAGTTATTCCGTAACTTTAAAGTTTCGAGGTCTGTGCGTCAATGGCCCATCATCGGACATGACCGTGACAATAATGCCTCGATAAACCTCGACGGAGCAACAAACCAACAATATCCCTTTTGGAATATCTCGAGTACAATCTATCTACGCCCTTATTTACGGCCTATTTACTATATATTTGCTACCCATCTGGCTGAACCTTCTTTTATAAAGCCACAATGGCACCAATCACCACCAAACCCGCTGCCCGACTCGTCCGGTGCAACCTCCCA